>JAULBY010029118.1:0-16197 GCA_032358315.1 Ophiocytium majus
TGCTGTGCAAGCCGCTGCTGTTGTGGCCATGGCTCTGCCTCTGGCAGGCGGCCTCGCGGATGTCACTTTACAACACCTCAAACATCGACCAGTCAGCGGAACAGAACTACGCCAAAAGTGGCTGGTACCTCTATGGGAGCGGCAGCAAACTGTATGCGGAGGGAGGCATTTCCAACCAGCCGTACGGCACACCCAGTGGCAGTATGCGAGCGGGTGCTGTTGTTGGCGTGCACCTGAGCCACAGCTGCTGCAGAGAGCTGTCATTTTCCATTGATGGCGTGAACAAGGGTGCTGCTTTCACCCTGCCAGAAAGCCGTGGGCCCTTCAGGCTGGCAGTGCTTCCCTACGACACGGGTGACAGGGTGCAGTTGGTAGTCTAAGACCTGTAACACTGCCCATGGTGTACTGGCAGCAGCTGTGGCCTCAGACTGCTTTGTAATACGCAGCAGTCTTGCACGCACATGGCATATTGCGTGCTTGATTATGTGCGGGGCAGAATGCTGCATACATGTAGCATGCATGAGCAGTTTGGCAGGAGCTACTAGTGGTACTCAGTGCATGGATGTCCATGCATTGGGCTCGTTACTGCCAGTGGCATCCCAGTTTACACTCCCAACATGCGATGCTGCTGTTGAACCTGCTGCTGCGTAACGTTTACTAGTAGGCTGCTGCTTGCCAGGCGCATCGTTGTTTTCTCTATGTGTATGCATACATTCATGCATGATTATACCTGGTGTTGCCACTTTGAAAGCAGTGCGCACTCCTGTCCTGTGATTGTTTCACTCTGTGTGTCCGAGAACTATGAAGTCTGCATATGCACCGGGAAGCAGGTGGAACGACTTCACTGCCCCGTGCGAGCGCCCATTCGTTTGAGAACAACTTGAATCGTTGATGGCACTGTTGAGAGGGCACATGGTGTTGTGACGCTGTACGGTGCTCCTTTTGCGTCTGCGTCTGGAACTTCCTTGCAGCAGGTAGCATGACATCAGTGCCGCGCACGTCAGAACGAAGCACATAGCACGTGGACAATTTGCAGCTATGACGGGTGGTAGCTTGAGCGGCTTCTCGTACAGAGCTCTGTAGCTCTTCACCTCTCTCTGGAGAGAGAGAGAGAGAGAGAGAGGTGCGCCAGACTGTCAGACAATGAAAAAAAAACATAATTCACACATTGGTGACACCTGATTGGCTACCGACCTTGCATGAACACCGATTCACGAGCAGTTGGCGTGGGTTTGAAGACGCGCGACTCACAACAACACACGCTGGGTGTTGTGGTGGGTGGCTCCCGCTGCGGCCGGAGAGGAGCTGCCATGGTGAGATCTGGCGGCAGCGAGCCCGGCAAGCAGTGCAACAAGGCTCCCCCGGTGCGGCTGGGCCTGTCTGACGCAGCCAAGCTCTGTGCGCAACCCGAACCAGAGGCAAGTGACAGTTTGGGGAAGCAGTGCTCAGTGCGGCGGACAACGCGGTTCGCAAGCGCCGACGCAGCAGTGGGTATGCGCTGGGCCATCTTGGGCTGTGCCTCTGTTCCCCTGCCGTGAGACAGCAGTTGCCACCGTGGTTGGTGCACAACTAGTGAAGGTGCTCCCTCGGCGGCAGTTGGCAAAGCTCTGCATGTGATGGCTGCAGCACCCGCAGGTTGCAGCAACGGAGGCAAGGTGCGCTGCATTGCGACGGCACCTTCCTGGGGTGGCGCTCTGTCGTGTGTGTGGCACACTGCTGGTGCAGCAACGGTCCTTGGGCCTGCTGCTGTGCCAGGAGCACCACCTAATGCCCGGGGGGCAGCCTAGCAATTGTTTCAAGTTCGCCAGAGGCAGCCTAATTAGTCAAAATTGCTTTCACACTCGTTATCTATAGGTCATGTTGCATAGATAACCTGGTTTGAAACGCTGCAGTGGGCATGGGCACCGCACGCGATTGAGTTTTTTTGTAAGTGCAGGTCAACAACAATGTCTATGGTACACTCATAACCTGTGTCTTCGCTTGTTGCAACAAGGCATATCACCTCACCACCGTCACATCCAGTAGCTGCTGTTAAACACGCTCACTCACTCAGTTTCCCACGGCTGCCTGCTTGGTACATGCGCTAGCTGGCAGCAGCACCGAATGGTACAAGGGTACTGCTGAGCAGAAGCTCCTTTGCCGCTGTGTTGCGACTACTTCAACAACTACTTCAACATTGCCTGTGGCCCTTGTCGGTCCATTTCTAATGTCAGCTGTACCACAAACCCTACCTAATGAGTGCCAGTGCTGAGCACACCAACCGCCTTGCCCCAGCTGCTCAGCAGCTCTCTTGCTGAGCACAGTCGCCGCTGCTGCTGTGCTGAACACATGCAGTTACAGCTGACCCACCTGCCTAATGCAGCACTTGCTGCTGAGCAATATTTGCATTGCTGCTGAGCTGTTCCCCGATGGTGGCCGCTGCTGTTTTATGTGCTGAGCACGTGCAGGTGCAGCTAGATGCAGCACTTGCTGCTGAGCAGTAACGGCATTGCTGCTGTGCAGGTTCCCAACAGTGACTGCTGTTGTTTTATGTGCTGAGCACGTGCAGGTGCAGCTGGAGTCGCTGCCCGATGCAGCCGTGCCACCATTCACATTCCTCAAGACCACTCCGCAGACGTACTTTGTCGCTGCGGCATACGCTGCTGAGGAGGGTGTGGTCAGCAAGTGAGGCCATGTAATGCATTTCATGTGGTTTTCAGTATGTTTTCCCTTGCATATTCTTCAAGACCACTCCGCAGACGTACTTTATCGACGCGGCATACATTGCCGAAGAGGGCGTGGTCAGCTAGTGAGCCATGTTTGATGTGTTTTTCAGCATGTTGGCCTTTCACCTTCGCCAAGACCACTCCGCAAACATACTTTGTGGCCGCGGCGTACAATCCTGAGCAGGGCGTGGTGAACAAGTGAGGGCATGCTATGGAGTTCATGGTTTTCAGTACGCTTGCAGGTGCTAAGAGTCTGCCCACAGGTGGTTTTTTGGTAGGCTGGTCTGAGGCCCTGCCTGTAATGGAGAATTCCTTTGCATGCGTTTTGCATCACTCCGAGCAGGCACAGTCGCTGCGACTAGCAGCTCCCTGCAGACTTAACACGCTAATGCACCAAACCACCTGTGTGTATGGTTGTCGTGACGCATGCGCTGGCATGGGCGGAAGTTGCTCATGCACTGTGCCTTAGCCTGGCAGAGCTGCTGAAAAAAAAAAAAGCTTGCACCACAATGGTCTACAGGCCAAAAATAGTTGAAACGGAATCAAAAACAGGCTAGGCCAAAGTGCGTTACTGCAGACATAACTGCTGCCGCTGTGTTGTTGCTGCTGCTACCACTGCCGCTGCTGCTGACGCGTGCACTGCTGGTGCTGCTGCTGCTGCTGCTGCTGCTGCTGCTGCTGAGCACAGATGTGGCAAGGACCTGCGTGTGGAGATGTCATTGTTTGACGTGTCGGGTGCCAGGGAGGGCAGCGAAGGCACACCTCTCACACAGGCGAGCCATCGCTTGCAGCCGCAGCTGCTGCTGAGCAGCTTTGACTTGCTGAGCACTGCCGCTTGCAGCCGCAGCTGCTGCTGAGCAGCTTTGACTTGCTGAGCACTGCTGCTTGCAGCCGCAGCTGCTGCTGAGCAGCTTTGACTTGCTGAGCACTGCTGCTTGCAGCTGCAGCTGCTGCTGAGCGACTTTGAGTTGCTGACCACTGCCGCTTGCAGCTGCAGCTGCTGCTGAGCAGCTTTGACTTGCTCAGCACTGCCACTGTCACATGTTGCATCATGCCTATGCATACATTGTGCTGAGCATAGCAGTTGTCACACAGTTGTGTGATGCTGCAGCGACGGCATGCGGCAGGCGTTGGTGCACTGTCACTGAAATTATTGTGCCTGTGTACACACGAATCAGCGAAAAAGATTGGAGCAACAGTTGGAGTAAGCCACTGTGTGAATTAACCTACTTCAACTGTTTGACGTGTTGTTGTTGTTGTAGCACTTGAAGTGTTGTTGATTGTGCGTTTTGGTACTGCTCATTCACATGCTGCGCACGTGTCTCAACCACACGTTGGCAGCCGTTGTTGCATTGGTGCATCACTCGCCGCTGCTGCCACACTGGCGCCACGCATGCAGCTGCTGAGCGCCTTGCTTGCCAGCCCCAGTCTCTGTGCTGACAATGGCTACTGACACTGCTAATGGTGGCACTGCTGATGCTGCGTGTTGTGTGCTCGTGGGCTGCAGCCTGGGCAGTATGTGTGCAGCACCATGGTGAACCAGTACTACTACTTTGAGCCGGTCCTGTTCTCAAGGCCGGGCCGGTACCTCATCAAATTTCAAGCCCACAGGTAAGGCTTTTCATGTGGCACAGTATATGCAAACTAGTGTCGTTATCATATACTTCTACTTCACAAGTATAGAAGTAGTGTGTATTTAACATGTACCAGCGGTTTCATTGACTATTGTGATTTTTTTTGCTGTGTGCGCATGTGCTTGCCTACGTTTCTGCGCTGCAACACTAGAGGAGTCTCTCAGCAAACGTGTGAACTCAGGCCACATCTTTGAAAATCGCTGCTACAGTATGAGCTATTTGTGTGCATAGCACTGCATACGCTGCCGGGCATATGACATTGCCACGGGGGGTGGTACATGATATTTTTCGCGCAGTTGAAAGGGTGGGCAGTACTCTCCAAGTGCCCCCGATTAACTCAGGGGAACTATCAGCAGCAGAATGCGATATTTGAGAATATTCACCTGTTGCTGCGCTGTGGGCGCCACCACTGCAAATGTTTGCAGCGCATGCCTACACCACACTCAGGCACACCCACCGTCCGTCCTCCCATGCTGCCAACCTCAACCTCCCCCCCCCACCACCCATGCCCCTCCCTGCCACCTGCAGCCGCCGCTTCACCAACATTCCTCCCCTCCTCATCCCAGTCACCGTCCACGCGCCACCCGCTGCCGGCCGCGGCCGCAAGCCCTCTAAGACCCCCCCCTCCCAAACTTCAACTTCAACTGGCGGCAGCGCAACAGCCGCCAAACCAGCGACGTCACGGTCTGGACGCGCCAAGCCCCCCGCCGCTTCCCCAGCAGCCAAGGCCTCTGGCGCCAGGGGCGGTGCTGCCGCCGCCGCGGCACCGGAGGCAGCGGCGGCGGCGGTGGTTGGTCTGCCGGCGGCGAAGCGCGGCCCCGGCCGGCCCCGCAAGTACGATGAGAATGGGGTGCTGCTGGCCACGGTGGCGGCTGCGGCCGCGGCGGCGGCGGCGGCAGAGGCGAGGAGCCCTAAGGCGGGGGCGCGGCGGCGCAGCAGCGCGGTTGTGCTCAGCAGCACAAGGAGCAGCAGCAGCGGCAGCCCACCACCCGCGGTGCCAGCGAAGCGCGGGCGCCCCCCCAGTGCCAGTGCTGCACCTGCTGAGCAGGCCGCAAAGCGCTCGGCGGCGGGGGCGGCGCGGAAAGCGGCTGCTGGTGAACAGCGGGGGGGGAGGAGCGCGGCCGCCGCTGCCGCTGCCGCTGCTGCTGCTGCTGCGGATGCTGCTGCTGAGCACACGGGCAGGGCACGCAGTGGCGCCACGGCGGACGGAAGGGGCGCGCACAAGCGGCGGCGCGGCGGCGAAACCGAAGTTGAAGTTGAAGTCGAAGAAGAGGCGAAGCCACGCGGCGGCAGCAGCCGCTCCGGACGGCGCCGCGCCCCTGAGCCCGCCGCCGCTTCTTCTGCTGAGCAGGGCGAGCAGGTGCTGAGCACGGGTGGCGGTGGTGCTGGCAGCAGGTCTGGGAAGCGGCGCGCGGTTGCGGCGGCAGATGCTGCTGAGCAGGATGAGGCGCCGCAGCAGCTGCTGAGCAGCAGCGGCAGGGCCCCCTCGGGCCGGCGCCGCGGCTCTGAGGCGGAGCTGCTGCTGAGCACGGGCGGCGGGCGCTCCGGCACGCGGCGCGCCGCTGCCCGGGAGGCTGCCGAGGAGCAGCGTGCTCAGCAGCAGGAGGAGCAGGTGCTCAGCAGCAGCAGGAGCGGCAGGGGAGCAGGGGTGCTGGGCGGGCGCGGCGGGCGCGGGCGTGCTGCCGCTGCTGGTGCTGCTGTGCAAGCGGCTGCTGAGCAGGCTGCTGCTGAGCAAGCTGCTGCTCAGCAGGAGGAGGAGGAGGACTGGGCGGGACAGAGCATGGCGGACGTGGTCAAGCGGCGCAGGCGCGGCAGGAAAGGCGACGGCGGGGGTGGCGCGCAGCACTCTGATTGGCCAATGCCGCCGGGGTTTAGGAAGTCTACAAAGCGGCGTGCTGTGATGGGCGTGCTGGCAGGGGTTGTGCAGGAGGGGGGGGGGGCGGATGGAACCGAGGCGGTTGTGGTGCAGGTGAGAAGGGGCTTGACGCAGTTGTGTTATCTGTAATTTTTGCTGCATTTATAGGGAGGTGTGAAGTGAGCCGTGCTCACTTATCACTGCCAATTCTTATTACATGTAGCTAATCGGCTTGAGCTGGTCATTGTAAAAGCTCCAATGGCCATTTTCAACCTTTACAGGAGGGCGCTCATAGAGATTAGGTCTGTAGGTGGCAACGTTAAGCAGCAGCGTTTTCTTGAAGTCCACTTCAAGTAGAGGTACATACTTCTACATGTGCTGTGTGTGTTGCTTTTACTGTCCATGTATCCTTTATTGAAATATTCGGAGACATGCAGGCTAGATGGTGGTGGCAATGTGTGAAGACACCTAGAAGGGTTTCATGGACGTGTACCTTTGTGGCTGCAAAACACATGACCAGTGGGCACATGCATGTCATGTGCAGCAATGTGCATGCTTGAACCAGAAGGTGGTATGCAGGTATCGCCAGTAGCGACATTCAAGCTCTGACCTGCTTTTGCCAATGTGCAAAGGCTACGTCATTTCTTGACGTTTGAACTTGCAGTAATGGTGAAGGACGCATTGGTCCACAGGGCAGGCCTCCCTTGCTACCAGAGTGGGCCTGCAAGTCTGCAGTCTCACAACTAAAGCAAATGGTGTCCAATGTGGCAGTGCAACCGGCCAACCCGCCAGCACAAGTTGAAGTTGACAAGCACTACCCTGGCAGGGTCACGGTGGGCCTGTAATTTTCAAGTCCCCCACACGCAGATGGTCCAAATATGTTGAAGTGGAACAGACCCAGCAGCTGGATCTGAAGTTTTTTAAGGCGGAGCTGTTCTTTATACTGTCAAGCACTGACACTGCCGCACACGCACTGCCCGCTCAGCCAGCTACGCGGCGATCTGCCACTCCAAAAATGATGAAAATGCCGATTTTCACACAGCATGCCAACATGTGCGAAACATATGCTACCACTACTATAAAGTTCAAAGCTGGCCTTCTTTATTATCGCCAACTGCTTGTTGCCGCCACCGGTTTGGTTTCAAACCCATGCCATATTCTGCCGCCGCTAGAAATGGAACCACATTCACCGGCTCCATTTATCACACCTGTGCCACCCCTTTGCTGCCCTGTGATTGGCCGGCGGCGCCGCAGAGCAAGGACGGCCTCTTCAAAGTGGAGCTGCCGCGTGCACCTTAATTTTACTGGTCTTGCCGCCACCGGTTTGGTTGTAAACCCTTGTTGTATGTACTTCAAAGTATGTGGCCACTGGATATGGAAAAACATTCACCAGCCTCCCATCTGCTCACACCCATGCAACCGCTTTGCTGCCCTGTGTGATTGGCCGGCGGCGCCGCAGAGTAAGGACGGCCTCTTCAAAGTGGAGCTGCCGCGCGCCCTCCTGGCACATCTGGCAGCCGACTGGCGCGTCGCCACCTCAGAAACCCCGCCACCATCCCCCACCCGTGCAAAAAAAACCCTGGCACCAGCAGCTGCAGCAGAAGAAGGTGGAGGGGCAGCGGCGGCAGCAGGCGTGGCGGCAGCGAAAAATGGCGCAGCAGCGGCGGTGACGGGTGTGTCTGCGGCGGGGGAGAAGGAGGCGGGGGGGGGCGGTGGTGCCTCGGTGGCAGCGGCAGGTGGGGTGGGGAGGGGAGATGGGATGGGGGAGAATGCAACAGCAGGCAGCAGCGGTGGTGGTACGCAGAGGCTGGAAGGGGTGACGCCTGGCAGCAGCGATGTGGCAGGAGAGGACGGTGGCGGTGCCGGCAGTGCTGAGGAGGGAGGAGCAGCAACAGAGGGGGCAGTTGCTGGCGACGCCGCCTCTGGTGCTGCTGCCGATGGTGGTGGCGGCGCCGGTGAGGCAGTCGCCGCTGGCAGCACTGGCGTAACTGCGGCTGGGAGCGGCGCAAGTAATGCTGCTGGTAGAGATGGGCCAGCAGCCATGGAGGTTGATGGCGATGCTGGTGGCTCAGCAGTGGCTGGTGGGCCTGCTGGCGGCGCAGGTGGCGGCAACACTGGTGCCGCCACTGCTGCTGCTGAGCAGAAAAACGCTGCTGGTGACGGTGATGGTGCTGCTGAGCACAAGGGCGGTGATGGCGGTGCTGCCGCTGAGCTAGACGGCGGTGGGGCTACTGCTGAGCACAGTGGTGACAAGGAAGTTGCTGCTGAGCAGAGACGAGCTACTGCTGAGCGGGACGCCATGGCTGCTGCTGAGCAGAAGGGAGCTGCTGCTGGCACTGCTGCTGAGCAGACGGCCACTGCTGCTCAGCAGGAGCCGGGCGCTGGTGCTGGTGAGCAAAAGGAGGAAGCTGCTGCTGAGCAGCAGGAGGACGCTGCTGCTGAGCACAAGGACACTGCTGCTGCTGAGCAGGAGGAGGATGCTGCTGCTGAGCATGAGGACGCTGCTGCTGCTGAGCACGAGCGGGGCGCCGCTGCTGCTGAGCAAGGAGATGAGGAGGAAGCGCCAACACCGCGGCCGTCTGCGCTGGATTGCCTGCATCACTTCGCCAGCGTGCAACGCCCCGATGACCCGTGAGTGCCAGTGATACCAAGCCATATGTGCTGCTATGTATAGCCATCATGTGGTTTTGGCAGCAGGTGCAGCAGCAGCAGCTCATTGCCTGTGTGGCGTAGCTAGTGGCACGCGCTATGCCTCTTGCATCTGCTGGCGGCAGCAGTGACGGTATTGCGTACAAGTGCCTGGCCCGCGAAAGGGTTTGCGGCAGTGGTTGCATGGCTTTGGAACGCATGGTGCACAAGCTGTTGCAGTGTGCAATGTTGTGATGGCGCTTACAACAGCCAACGCACTGCCATGGCGCCTGTGCACCTGCATGCCGGCATGCGTGGCGGAACTGCACATGGCTGCCCTTGCTCCAAGCCATATCATCTTGTATGCGGTGCAGCCTGTGATGCGCTTGTCACCACTGCTGTCACTCACTACCGGTATTATGGCTGGGTAATGCCTTCCATGTGTGTGTGTGTGTGTTTTGTGTCTGGTGCCACAACAGGAGTGCGCAGGACATCATACAGAAACTGGTGGCCTCCCTGGACATTCTCATGCAGCCTGTCCTGCTCTACAAGCAGGAGCAGGTGCGTCCTCCATGCTGATGCACGTCCAAGCCATACAGCAATCGCACATGCACAAATCACTCACTTCGGTTTGCACACTCATGTGCTGTACTCACTGCTGCTGGTGGTGGGGGCTCTGCCAAAATCATTGCTGTTTAGTATGCATGTACTTCTGAAGTGTACATGTAGCGCCCAGCTCAGTATGTACAGTACACACGCCCACACATACCGTCACTGACGGATTATAACCCCCCCCCGCGTTGTCAGCGGCGGGGTTTCCTGTTGCTAGCACGGGGGGCGTTATACAATGCACCCGCGTTATACAGAGGTACCCAATTTGTATAGAATACCCCCCGCATTGTCGCCATCAGGGCGCCGTCAGCCTCGCGGGGGGCGGTATACAGGGGCATATGACGCTGCATAACGCCCCCCCTCGTTAAACAAGACCCCCGCGTTATACTCCGTAAGTTACGGTAGGTGACACGCATACAATCGCAGGTGTTTCTTAGGGCTTCACGTGTGCATGGTTCTACAGTAGGTTTTGGCTTCAAAGCAACCTTCCCAGCTACGGGGGGGGCATGTGGAATGTCTGATTATATATATTATATAGTATTACTTGCCACATGTATAATACGCATTTTCTTGCACCTGTTGTATGACATGTGCTCGTTTTCGGCTGTGTGTGTGGTGTTTACCGTACCAGGGGGCGCACTGTAAGGGCGCAATTGCCACGTGTGTAACCTGCACCTGTGTGAAATATACTTATGTAGTACCGGTACCATATACCTTATATATATATATATATGTAGGCGCTGGTTGCTTTTTTCACCCCTGGCACGGGTGCACCCAGGGTGGCAGCGCCTACCTGTGGGGAGGCCTAGAGCTTGTCGCACCTATATGAGTTTTCATGTACCGCACCAAGTATATGATATCACTAATGTGCTTGTACACACTCTTCCTGTTGGTACCTCAGGAGCACTACAAGCAGCTGGCTGAGCAGCTGGGGGGTGCCTTCCAGCCCAGCGCGGCGTTTGCTCCGGAGGTGATAGTGCGCCTGCTGCTGCGCCTGCCGGAGTTGATGCTGCCGCCTGAGGACGAGAAGGAGCGCAGGCGCATCACGCCCTTCTCCATGTGAGTGAATGAATGCGCATGAATGAATTCATGAATTAAAGTTCATGCTGGAGATGATGCTGCCGCCTGAGGACGAGAAGGAGCGCAGGCGCATCACGCCCTTCGCCATGTGAGTGAATAAATGCGCATGAATGAATTCATGAATTGAAGTTCATGCTGGAGATTATGCTGAAGGCTGCCGCCTGAGGATGAGAAGAGCGCAGGCGCGACACGCCCTTTTCATGTGACGTCCGGGGACGTTCTACAATCAACCTTGAATGAATGAACAGCCGGTTAGACGCATGAATTGGGCGTGAACACCTTAATCATACCCCCCCCAAGTCGGGTCAGGGCTGCACGATGCCGCAGAGTTTTTGTGGAGAGGTGGCGGGCAAGGTGTCAAACAGGGGGTGGCGCTGCAGGCTGGGTGCATAAATTCGGTACAAGGCGACTGCGCATCGACCAAAACTCAGCGGATTCGGCTCCCCATGGTGTATTTAGTGTTGTAAACTGCCCTTACTTCCTGCTGACTTTTCCATCTAACCGGAGTTTTGCCAGCAGGCACTTTTTCTGCATAAACTATGCAGAAACCGTTTGTCGGCTGCCTTCAAACGGCATAGCGCGCGACATCCCGTACCCCTCAAGGTTGCTTGTAAAACGTCCCACATGTGTGAGCGAATAAATGCACATTCATGAATTCGTGCATTCATGAATCCATGTTCATGCTGGAGATGATGCTGGCGCCTAAAAGAATTGCAGGCGCATCACGCCTTTCTCCATGTGACTGAATGCACATTTTGCTTTGAAGTATGAACTTGAGGCGCACAAAAGGCGTTCTCGGTTGGTGTGACATTGATTTGCAAGTAAGGGCTTACCAAAACGTACAAGGATTTGTCACAAGGTCTCGCCAACTTCGAAGTATTATACAAGAGCAGTTGCCGTTGCATCACATTTCTACAGCTAACGCTTTCGTGCTGCTGTTTGAATACTGAACCGAAGCTTGACTTCATTTGATTTGTGAGATTTCTTATGGCGAGTGTAGTTCCAACTGGAGGTCAACAGGCACTTATCTTTTTAGAGAAACCCAGACACCCATATCCATTAACTTCAGAAAAGCATGTTTGTAAACCAAAATAGTAACAGTAACACATGATGACTTACTTTGGGCAGCATGTTGGACATGCAGCACGCGCAACAAATGAGGCGCGTCGTATTGTGTGTCAGAAATGCGCCAAAATCTAATTTGTCAGCAATTTCAAAGTGTAGCAAAAAATCAGTTCGTTCACGACCAGGATCGATACTGATACAGATAAAACACACTTCTGAAGTGTACTTCACTTGCAATTTTACACAGTGTTCGTCTAAAAATGAGGTGACAGTAAATGACGGCTTTGTTATTCAGCCATTTTTCTTTCAAAATGTCTTTAAAAAAGTACCCGGTAGAAAAAAAGGAGCTTTATTCATGAATGACCGAAAGAGGATATTTTTTGCCCGTGCAAAGAGTGTTTCATTGAGAGCCATCCGCACAATAATATTGCCTGCCTTGATGTCACTGTTCTTCCCAGGTCAACATTTGAAATTGACGTGTACCTGCTTGCTGCATGCTTTGCTCGTTGGAGACCAGGCTGCCCAACTTACTTGCCACCTGTTCCGATGCATTCTCACAGTGGTGGCAACAGCAACATGAACCTGACCTTAGCCACGTGTCCCACCACTTCCACCGCCACTGCCGCTGTGCCTTCCACTGCCGGCCATGAACTTCAACTTCAGCGTGTTCCCCCCCAAGTTCAACTCTGTGTGCGCCAAGCTCGTCAAGTTCCTGCTCGCCAACGAGGACGCATACCTGCAGGGCGGGCGCGTCGCTCTCGACCTCAACTCTGCAGCGGATGACAACTTCAAGTCTGCAGACCCACCTGCAGCAGCACCCGCAGCAGCAGCGGACACGGATGGTGGGGTTGCCGCAGGTGCGCCTGAGGATGATGGACCAGCTGCGATGGAGGAAGTTGAAGTTGCCACACTTGAAGTTGAAGTTGTACTTGAAGCGCCGGCGGAGAGCAATGCTGAGGATGCCGCGGAGGGGTCTGAGGCGGAGAGTGCAGCAGAGGAGCCAGCGGCAGCACAGGCAGCTGCTGAGCAGGCGAAGGGTGGCGGCAGCAGTGATGTCGTCATGGCAGATGTGGACCCACCGCCACCGGAAGCGGCAGAAGGCCGCAGTAGCGGGGACACAGGTGCGGCGGCCGAGGATGCAGCAGCAGAGGCAGGAGCAGCGGACGGCAGCAGCGCCAGCGGCAACAACTTGGAGGCAGGTGGCGGGGGTGGCGCTCCAGTGCCCAAAGCTGGTGCTGCAGCTGTGGGCACTGATGCAGGGGCTGCACACGCACCTGAGGCGATGCCGCGTCGTGCTGCAGTCGATGCAGCAGCAGGTGTGGACCCGCCTGCCACCGCCACCGTGCCTCCTGCTGCTGGTGGTGGGGCGGCAGGCACTGGCGCGCCCACTGGGGCGGCCAGCGAAACACCTGCTGGTGCCGGTCAAAGCCCACCACTGAGGAGTGGCAGCGGGGCTGGTGATGCTGGCGCTTGCAGGGTGCTGGTGCCGGGAGTGGGGTGTGCTGCCAGGCCAGGAGAATCACTCGGCAGCGGTGAGCAACCTGCTGGTGCCAAGGCACCTCTTCCGGCAGCAGCAGCCGCTGTTCCACCAGCAGCCGCAGAGTGTAAGCCAGCACCTGCTGGTGCGGCCAAGCCATCGGCGTCTCCATTGGCGGCTCCTGCTGCACCAGCTGCTGCTGTTGAGCCAGCAGTGCGCATGTCACCTGGCCCAGCAAAGCCTGGCGGCGGGCCAGCTCTTCTTGCGCCTGCAGTCATTGCTGCTGCGGCACAGCCATTTGGCGCCGCAGCTGTGCCAGTCGCCATGGTGACCCCTGCTGCTGCCACCACTGCTGGCGCAGCAGCCGCTGCGGCTAAGATGGCTGCCCCAACAACAGCCACGGCGCCGATTGCAGCAAAGCCAGCCGCTGCTTCTCCCGTTGCTACTGGCACTGGTGCCTCCAGCACCCCTGCTGCGGACAGCGCAGGCAGCATCGGCGCGGCAGCTGCTGTGCCTGCAGGCAGTAGCGGCGCTAAGCCAGCTGCAGCCGACGGCAGCAGCAGCAGCGCCAGCAGCGGCGGCATCAGTGGTGCACAGCCAGCCAAGGGCAGCAGTTGTGGCAGTGACAGCGCAGCCAGCCATGCCGGCACTGCTGGTGGCGGCAGCAGCGGTGGTGGCAGTGGTGCCACACCGCCAGGCAGCGTTTGTGCACGCGCTGCAGGGACAGGTGCAGGTGCTGCAGTGGCACCTGCAACTGCTGCAGATGGTGGCAGTGGTGCCAGCAGTTGAAGGTGAAGTGCGCGGCAGCTGCCTAGGTTGTACTACTACAAGTGGCTGCAGCAGCGGCCAGCGTTGCTTGGACTGGCGCAGGCGCCTCTGCCGGCAGCAGCGACAGAGAAAGATTGTGTGGGACGGACAGGGAGGCTTGCATTTGGGCACGGAATGAATCTGTGCGGACAGTAATTGATGGCATTGCACGTTGCAGCATCCATGTGTCAGCACACTGCCGCATGTGGTAACCCCTGTGCCGTGGTGTTTGCCTTGCTTTCCACTGCCCTCATGCGCTGCCCGCTGTTTTGTTTGTTTGGAACTCCGCATTATCCAGTGCCATAGCCATGGCGCTAATCTGTGCATGCAGTGTCGGACCAGGCATTACAGGTGCATGCCACCCCAATGGAGTGCTCTTTAGTCTTGATTCTTGGCACCTCTAGTAAGGGCCAGTGTAAGTATGTCATACTGGCTGTGTCACACGGTGTTGGAGTGATCTGATAGCGCCATTCGCCGCCCGTAAGCGCCCCTTCCTCGCCTGCGCGCGCCGGCCACATCTGTCGCGTAAACTTCTCGGTTGCTGCGTCGTTGTTGCTGTGGCGCCCAACCCAAGGTCAGCAGACCCTGTGCGTATGTAGCCACTCCAGCACATTAATGTGCCCGCTGCTGACCGCGCAGACATATGTGAAAGAAACCAAAAAGGTGACTGAGCCCAGGTACTCCCGTGGCTGGGGCAGAAAGCCAGGCCGAAGCCTGTGTGGTGATCTATCCACTTGGTCAGAACCAGTGGCCCGCACCCTACACGCGCCGGTGAGTACCCTTAACGGCTAGGGATGCTTCCGAGTAATACAACAGCAAAGGCTTACTTGCCGGTGGCACCAGGAGGTGGGCGCGGGTGCGGCCAGGCCGACAAACGCTCTTGTGTGGGCGTGCAAGAGCCCATGCCATGCATGTCGGCACGCTCGTGGTCATGGGGCATGCCCGGCAGTGTATGCACACGAACAAACAAAGTGCTCTGAACCAGTGCTTCAGTATTATACTCATACTTCGAAGTATGCAGATAAGTTGCAGACTCTACTACGTAGGTAGTAGTACATCACAGGTATGTCCTACCTACCCGCTCGTGCGGTTCCAGCAACAGGAGTCGGCGGACGGCAGTAGTGTACTACGAAGTACCGGTGCGTCACCCTGCCAAGCACTTCTGTAGGCATATACCTCAAGTATATACTCGAAGAACACGACTTGTACACATATGGTACTTCATAGGTACAACAGTAGTATATTCTAACTTGTACACATATGGTACTTCATAGGTACCACAGTAGTATATTCTAACTATACTCTTATGTGGTTTCAACAGGAGTCGGCGGACGACGACGACGGCGATGACGGGAGGCCGCTGCCGCAGCACCACCTCCATTGCTTGTAGCTGTAGGAAGTCAGCACTGCTGCACGCGCGCCCCTATCGGGCTCCCAGAAGCATCTCAGCCCTTCGGCGCGATCGATCGCCCCATGCAGTTTCAACAGGAGTCTTCGCAATGTGTATACACCTTGTACTTCATGCCATGTACTTCGTATACTGCATATGGTACTTTTTTGAAGTACTCTAACTATACTCTCATGTGGTTTCAACAGGAGTCGGCGGACGACAGTAGTTCACTTCATACTTCCAAGTATATACCACATAACTTGATACTTCGTAGTACTTCATAGGTATACATTAACTATCCTCTCATGTGGTTCCAACAGGAGTCGGCGGACGACGACGACGGCGATGACGGGAGCGAGGCCGCTGCGGCAGCCGAGGAACGCGCGCGGATCATTCCTGAGCTTCTTCTGGAGGCCCACGCCGCACTCATGGACGCCCGCCTGTCGCGCAATGAGACTCGCCACTTCCCCAAGTCATGGTGAGGGGTGGTGCTGTGGTTTGCGTTTTTTGTTGTTGTGCGGTTGGCTCTGGTGGGCGCAGACTTCGTCAGCGTCTGTTGGCCACATACTGAGCACAGTAGGTCAGTGGGGATGGCATTTGTTTTTGTACGTACAACGTGCAACTGCGTATGCAGATGGCACGCACATGTACTGGGGGTTGATGTATATGTGCATAACACACCGTGTGTATACTTAATACACTCCTATTCACACACACAAGTACACAACTTAAGACCATAGTATGCTACGGACACCCCCTACCATGCGCTCAGCCTGATAGAACGGCCCATCCCGGTGCGGACACCTAGAGCCTGATCGCCCCGAGTTCTCAAACTACAAGACGAATGCATCATGTGCTGCTCCTGCGCACCGAAACAGCCACGCCTAGTGCTAGGCTGCCCGCCCGCCCGCCCTGCCTCCTTCCCACCCATGCCTCCCCCCCCC
>JAULBY010029129.1:0-16195 GCA_032358315.1 Ophiocytium majus
CAGGTAGCGAAAAAGCTGGCAATGCTCAGTACTCTAAGGGAAGCCTGGCATGTTGCCAGAGCACTACTCTAACGGATCCATGTCCCAGGGGACCTGCTCCCACCCCCCAGCGCCCGGAACACCAGCATGTACTTCGAAGTAGGCGAGAGGAGCCGTCAAGCCATGGTGGGTCATCCGCCGGACGGTCCTAATACTCCAGCAGCAAGCACAAAGGCGATGGCGGCCGTCAAGCCATGGTGGGACCTCCGCCAGAGGGTCCAAGTACTACTGTAGTACTTCGAAGTAGTTGATTGAAGGCACCTGTAAAGGCGCAAGCCGCACATGCCAGCGTGCACGAAGCAATGGCACATGCCCAGCACTACACACACGGGAACTCACAATAGGACCAACTCCCAGGAGCAAGAACTGCCGCAAGCAGGTGGGCCTGAGCCGCCGCCGGGCTACGGCTCGAAAGTGCCTAGCAGCACTGTCACAACAGTGCGCGCCGCGCTGCTCATCGTGGAGGCCGTGATAGCACGTTTCTTCGACGGAGAAAAGGTCCGTGTGCACCAACATCAAGGCACCTTGTGCATGGTAACCAGTGCGGCAAGCAAGTGGCATGTCCTGTATACTGGCAGCCGGGCCCGCACGTGAACAAGCAACATGTGCAGCCAGTTCACATGTGACGGTCATGCCAGGTGGCTCCCGCAGCAACCCAATGACACCTTTGTATGCATGTGACACATGCCGCAGGGGCCTTCGCCGCGCCGCTCACCTTTGAGGCCACGTGGTAGCACGTTTCGTCGACGGAGAAGAGGTCCGTGTGCACCAGCGGCAGCAGCGCCGGCCCGGCGTCCTCCTTCACCTTGTTTACCATGTAGCCCACGCTGCGCGCCTGCGCTCGCACATGCGTATTGACGATGTGAATAGCAAGTGACGTCGAAACACCAAGTGCACAAGTAGGCGGGAACTTTCACCACTATCAACACAGCGGCCAAACCTCTCTCCGCTCTGCCAGCGTTGGCCAGCAGCCCACCCTGCGCGCCTGCGCTCGCACGCACGCAATCACCATGTAACCAGCAATATGGCCCCATGGATCCGCGTAAGATTTTACCTACTTTCGAAGTATGTTAACACACAGCGGTCCAGTCTGTTTCCATTCTGCCAGCATTGCCATGTGGTCCACCCTGCGCTCCTGTGCTCACACGCACACCAAAGCAACGGTGGCGCGAAATGACCACGTGGACACGCGCAAAAGTCCACTACTATCTGCAACGCGGGTGAACCTCGCTTCACTGCGCCTGCGTTGGCCGTGTAGCCCACGCTGCGCGCCTCCGCCCGCCCGCACGCATTCGCAATGATCGGTCATAAGCAACAGTGGCGTCAACAGACCACATGGTTTACCACTATCGACAAAAGACTACCGGTACGTGGTAGTTGTAATTTATTGATAAATAAAACCTCTCTTCCGTTTGCCAGTGTTGGCCATGTAGCCCACACTGCGCTTGCACAGACACATGCGTACTCCATGTATTCAGCAACAGCAGCGTGACATGCCAAATGACCACACGGGCGGGCGTAACCTTCAGGTTTTGGGAACAACACTGGGGTCGAATTTCACTGTTTGGTGCGATGTGGCAGTAAAGCAAGCCGCGAGGGTGGAGGCGCAAGTGGCGCTGTAGCTGCTGCTGAATGTTACCATATACTTCGAAGTACTTCTGATGTACCGGTACTACAGTAGTAATGGAGTATCACAGTAACATTTATGAATACTTCAAACAAATACTTCAAACGATTGACACGTAGCAGCTGGCGGCGGGCATGCGCATTCTCAGTGCTGGCATCTGGGAAAAACGCCGGAAGCTGCCGCACGCTATCACACAGCCTCTCGCCGAACCAGTGATTGTGACACCCGCCAAGCACTAGGTGCTGCCTCGACTCTATTTTAAGTGTTTGCAAGTGTGCCGGCGGCAGCAGCAGCGGCAGCAGCTTTCGACCTTCAACGCAAGTACAACTTTCAACATAGGCCACAAGTACCCTGTCTGCACATATGTGCCAGCCAGTGGTGCCTGCGCTCTACCTTCGCGGCTTCGCAGCTCAACGACAGAATCTGCCGGTGCCTTTGTATCCGCGATCTCTCGCTATGTCACCCCTTGGGGATGTTCGCAGCCCATTGCGGGCCCTAGTGGGCGGGTAAACCTAGCGTTTCTGCAGCTAGATGTGTTCCAGCCACCTGGTAATGCAACAATGTGCCGCTGCCAGCAGCAGCAGCAGCGCTCGCAGCGGCGGCAGCTGCTACTGTGCCAGCAGTAGCAGCTGACATCGGCGCAGCTGCAAAATACAACACAGACTGTAGGTCTGCACATAGATTGTGCGTCTTTGAGTGTATACTTCAAGGATGTACTTCCAGTGAAAAATGCTGATGCTGTAGTATAACATACATGTGCTTTTGATGTGGCTCACCTGAGATAGCGTTTCTGCGCCCACGTCCGCGAAAAAGGTGGCCACGTACGACGGCCGCCCCACAAACGCAGCGTCCACCTCAGTGTCCGTCACCGCCTCACCGTCAGTGGCACCGTCCGTATTTACTAAGCAGTATACACACGTGCATAATACTTCGTAGCACCGGTACATCAGTATACACTACATGTGACAGAACCCTGAAAGGCTGCTAAGCCCAGATACTGCAGTGGCCGGGGCCACATGCCAGGCCGAAGCCTGTGGGGTGATTTGTCCACCTGGTGAAAAGCACCAGACAGCCCCCACACCTACATGCGCCGGCCAGTGTCCTTGAGGGCTAGGGATGATTCAGAGTACAACTACCAACAGGGCTTTCTTGTGCGGTGCCACCAAAAGCCAGCCTGCGTGCCGCAAGGCAGACCCACGTTCACCAACTCCAGTACATCCGGTACAAGAAAGCACAGGTCCAGTCAGGTGCGGCAGGGCAGACCTCTGGCAGGCCGCAAAAGTGTCGCGAGCACAACCAAACTCTGTGCAGTTGTAAAGATGACCACTTGCAGGAGGGGGTGGGGAGCTACCTGCAAAGACTGCCTGGCTTGAATTTCCCCAACTGGTTTGCAGTGACCTAGGAGGAGACGGTGTATAACCAGAAACGGTAAGCCTGTACAAACGGCAAGACCGTGCCTCAGGAGCAGCAGCAAGTGGGCACCTTCGAACATGATGCTGCAGAGATTGAATACTCATGCTTCTAATGTATGCACATGCGTGTATCAGGTATACAGTGGTACTTCGAAGTACTACAGTAGTACTTCTGAAGTATTTATACATACTTCTTGAAGTATGTGGTAGTTTTCACTGTTGTCTTGCCGCGTGCAAAGTTTGCAGTAGTAGGCACTGCCTGCTACACTAGCGCAGGCAGGCCCGTCCAAACACTGTCACCCCCTACACCCCAGCCACGACAGCTGCAGCGGCCTGACAGCCGGGCCGTGTGTGGTGTTTATGGGCTATCTTGCTTGCCCTGTGCATCTGCTGACTCGCGCGAGTTCTGCGTGTAGGGCTGCCAATACCGTCCTTTTTCATTTTGGGTTTATCCATAAAAGCTTCACAACGCACTCCAACGTCTGCGAAAATACCAATACCGTCCTTTCATTTTGGGTTTATCCATAAAAGCTTCACAACGCACTCCAACGTCTGCGAAAACCAGGCAAGGGCCCTAAAATGGCCCAGACACGCCGCAGCCGGACACAATACTGCATCCTTTCCCTTTTGAAAAATACTATAGTGAATCGGTGATAGAGTATCTGGGCTTGGCAACATTTTTTCTTCCACAGCGATGTACCACCTTCAGCTGTGCACGTCCTCTGGCTGCCAGCAGACGCGGGCGCTCAGGCCCTGAATACTCTGGAGCCACTCAAACAGCAGATGGACATAATGTACTTCGAAGTACTACTAAAGTAGTAGTAGTACCCAGCATTTACCATGGCCGACAACACCAAACATGGGGGGAAGGTAGTCTACTTTGGGAGGCACCCAATAGATTGCTAGTGCTGATGCACGCCCACAAGTGCAAATACCTCAAACTACTGAGGATGAAAGTGCAGTCGGGGGCGACCACATACTTGATGAAGTATACCACCCTCTGAGCGCCTCCTCTGGCTGCCCGGCAAATGCATGCGTGCAGGCCGTGAACAAGCGGTACTTCAGCGGCTACCCCGTGCCCTGGCAGGTGCTGGTCGTGGTCCTCAGCATCGTCGTCACGTCGCAGATGCATCTCAAGGACGACTACAACCTGGCGGTAAGCCTTGCGCATGTGGTGTGGTATAATTTGACGACGTACTTCGAAGTACTTCGAATTACCACATCATAGCTGTTCGGGGCTCCTTGGTGCTCGGCCCTAGGGTTGTGGTCTCGTCGCAGATGCACCTTAAGGACGACTACAACCTGGCGGTAAGCCTCGCCCCATGTAGTGCTATGGTACACTGCTGTAGTGTATTCACCACATGAAGGCGGGGTGGTAGGTGTGTGTAAGGGCTCCTTGAGTTGCATCTCTGTGGTGATCAGCACCGTCGTTGCCGTCACGTCGCAGATGCACCTCAAGGACGACTACAACCTGGCGGTAAGCCTCGCCCCATTTGCTATGGTACACTAGAATGAATTTTCGATTAAATACAGTACTACGACGGGCCTATCACCACGTTAGGGGAGCTGCACAGGATGGTTGCCTGCTTGAGGCTCCGTGGTTTGGGACCTGTGTGGTTCTCAGTATGGCGATATCGCAGATGCACCTGAAGGATGACCATAACCTGGCAGTGACTCCCCTCTGTGCCAAGGGGGACATCACGCCGAAGGCTGAGCAGGTTTCGCGCAGGTGACACACCGCGCGGGCAGTACCCGTCACTTGCTGTGGAACAGCAGAGACGGCGCTGCACGCACACGCAAGCTGGGTCAGCTCCGTGCCAAGGAAGGGACGCAAGTGTCATTTAACCGGACGAGTTGGTCCACCTCAGTGCAGGATGGCATCTGCCTACAGCCCCCTGGTGTGACACATTGTGGTGCTTAGCATTGTGGCGCACGCCGATGCCCCTGAAGGCCGACTACCACCCGGTGGTGAGAACCACAGCTGCTGGGCTGGTGTAACAACAAGGTACCACCACACCAATGGGGTCCTAGTACAGGGTGGCACCTGCGCCAGAGCCCCAGTTTTGTGACACTTTGTGGTGCTCAGCATCGTGACCGTGTTGCGAATCGCACTGGCAGCCCTAGTACAACCTGGCGACGAGCCCACAAATGCTGAGCAGGGTGGCAATCGTGCAATGTACTTCAAAGTACAGTGTCACATACGCCGAAGAATACCACCGGGGGTAGGTAGGGCTTAGCCTGCTTAGAAATACTAGTACAAAGTTTTTTTTTGTTTTCCAAGTTCAAATAAACAAGCAAAAAATCAAAATCCCCCCACCCCCCCCCCCTCCCCCCCGCCGCCCTCTACTGCTTTGTGCAACCCTCCTTTCAAAGCCTCCCATCCTCACAAGCGGCTGCCGCATTGTGCTGGGTTTTGCTGTGTCTTACCAAAATAAAAAAAAATTGCACCCAAAACCACTTTGCGCCTAAACTCACTTTCCGGCTGCCTCCACAGGTCATTGGCGCCGTTCCCTCCGGGTTCCCCACCGCACGCTTTCCCGCCATTGTGCTTTGTCCAACCCCTCCTCCCAAAGCCGCCCATCCTTACACGCCGCTGCAGCATGTCGCTGAGTTTTGCTGTGTTTACCAAAATCATCCCGATCAGGCATGCAAAACCACCTTCTGTCTCCGCCAACTCCCTGGCTTCCCCCACAGGTCATCGGCGCCGTACCCTCGGGGTTCCCCACCGCGCGCTTCCCCGCCATTCCTGATGTGCCGGGCATGGGCCGGCAGGAGCTGTTTGCGCAGTCCCTGCTGCCGAGCCTGCTCATTGCGCTCTTCGTGTACGTGATGACGCTGTCCCTGGGGACTTTCTTCGCGGGGAAGAACGGCTACAAGGTGGACGCCTCCCAGGTGCGTCCTGACTTCAACACCAACTTCAACTGTGGCGCTTTGGTATGTTTTCAGTAGAGGCCACAAACACAATCGCGTCCATGTGCGGCGCCTTCACCAAGCAAGAAAACTGACAACGGTACTGTAGTATCCTTCACGAAGTTAGAAGAATCAAACTGATGTGCAGCAGCGGCTGTTCCCCCCCCACCCCTTTCCCGTCAGGAGCTGCTGGCAGTGGGCGCCACAAACACGGTCGCGTCCATGTGCGGCGCGTTCATCTGCAGCGCCTCCTTCTCGCGCACCGCCGTCGTCAACACGCTGATCATGCTATACTTTGAAGTAGTAAACACAAGTTCACACCCAACATGACGCGCAGCCAATTGACAACAAATGTCACCCCCACACACACACCCCGCCGCCGCTCCCCTTAGGAGCTGCTGGCAGTGGGCGCCACAAACACAATCGCGTCTATGTGCGGCGCGTTCATCTGCAGCGCCTCCTTCTCGCGCACGGCCGTCGTCAACACGCTGGGCGCGCGCACCGTGCTGCACAACGTGACGGCGCTCGCCGTGATGATGCTCGCCGTCACGCTCATCACGGACCTGCTGTACTACCTGCCCAAGGCGACGCTGGCGGCCATCGTGGTCAACGCCATAGGTGCGCGCGAGCGAGAGAAATTACCAAAAAACGCGCCCGATTTTGGTTTAAATTGGAGTGTTTCATGTAGACAGTATCCCAGTTTCGCACTTGCACGCACGTGGTTTTGTGTCCCTGGAGGTGCCCAATTAAGTGAAAGAAACCTGCAACATTGCTAAGCCCAGACACTGCTGTGGCTGGGGCAAAAACGCCAGGCCAAAGCCCGTGGGTGATTTGTCCACCTGGTGAAAACATCAAGTGCTTCTTCATCATCTAAACAGTATCCCAGTTTTGCACCGGCACGCACATGGTTCTGTGTCCCTCGAGGGACGTGCCAAACTTGGACCTGCACACTCAGGTGTGTGACACACCATTGCAGGTCCCATGGTGGAGTTTGAGCTTGGCGCCAGGCACTACAGCATCGTCCAGGAGGGCGTGCGGTGCGGACGGCGACATTTGCGATGGCGTCCCTTGTGACACAGCCAGTGTACACACGCCCTCATGTATCTGTGACACATGCTTTTGAAGTATACTTTTGAAGTATCAAACTTGTGCGCGGCACATGGATGCAGCACGGAAGACCGACCTTTGCAGTGTGGACGGCCACATTCGCGGCGTCCCTTGTGGCCTCTCCAGTACACACCTGCCCTCATGTGTCTGCGACTTACTTCAAGTATGTGGAAACTTCAAACCCGCATGCCCGCGTGTGTGGCGCATCGCTGCAGGCCCCATGGTGGAATTCGAGCAGGCGCCAGGTACTACAGCGTGAGCAAGGAGGACTTTGCGGTGTGGACGGCGACTTTGTGGTGTCCCTCATAGCACCTCCAGTGCACACATGCCCTCATGTATCTGTGACTGACATCAAAATATAAAAAAAAACATGCCCGCGTGTGTGGCGCACCGGCGCAGGCCCCATGGTGGAGTTCGAGCATGGCGTCCGGTACTACAGTGTGAGCCAGGAAGACTGTGCGGTGTGGACGGCCACATTTGCGGTGTCGCTCGTGGCGGGGGCCAGTATACACATGCCCTCATGTGTCTGTGACTGACGATTATATAAAGAAACCTGCATACCCGCGCATCGCTGCAGGCCCCATGGTGGAATTCGAGCACGGTGCCAGGTACTACAGCGTGAGCAAAGAGGACTTTGCTGTGTGGACGGCGACATTTGCGGTGTCGCTTGTGGCGGGGGCCATGTATGGCATCTACCTGGGGGTGGGGCTGGCCCTGCTCATCATGCTCTGGCACTCGGCGTCAGCGGAAATCGTGGTGCTCGGAAGGTGATTGCACCCTGCAAAGTGCTGGAAAAAGCGTATGAGGTGTGCATCATGCCCCGTGTGGCGGATGTACCCGAGGTGCAGTATACGCATTGCACACGCGCGTACACGGTGTTGAAATGGCAGTACGTGTACGATACTAAATACTTCTGCATACAGCACTGTACTACTGTAGTACCTGAAGTATATGGCAGCCACACCTCGAAGTACATACGTCATCTGTGCATGTGTGCGTACGTGCAGCACATGTCGTGGCACTCGGCGTCGGTGGAGATTGTGGTGCTCGGAAGGTGAGGGGCCCTGTGCACAGTGACGGTCACGAGGCTTGAAAATGTGCTTGCGTCGTGTACTGTACGTGTGTGGTGTGTACGTGAACCAGTATGTACACACATTGTGCGGTGTTTGTGCGTGTGAGATTTGCCGTTTGCACCATGTAACACATACGCGTACGGGTGAACCTGAAGCATGTGTATGTATATACACGCACGTTATATGGTATGCTCGAAGTAGTATATTGAAGTGTGTACACGCGTTGTACGGATTACATGCCCACGTCGTATGCCTTGTGCGCCGCGTATTGTGTATACCTGAAGGATGACTACTTCTAGAGGTACTTCGTAGTCTGTATACATGCACGCGTTGTATGGCGTATAATGTATCGTACTACAGCAAACATGCGGTGTGATTTAATGTACAAGCAGCACGTGTCACAAGCAGCACATGCCACCCACGCGCACAGCATGCGTTCAGGGTGTTAGCTATGTGTTGACCAGGTGCGTAAGTCACCCCATGGGCTTCGGCGTGGCATTCTGCCCAGCCGCGGCAGTGACTAGGCTCGGCACCTTCTTCGTGTCTCTTGCGCATGCACGGGCATGAGGCAGCTCATCTCTGCTCAAACTGTACACGCGCGCGCCAACACCCCCCATAAACTTGCCCATCACTTTCGTCAAGTTCCCAAAATCTTGACCGTTTTCAGGAGCTGCGCAAACCGTACCTGACGCACACGGACCGTAGCAGATGCAAACACTTGTATGATGTGGCGCGCTCACCGGAGTAGGGCTGTAACAGACTTGAAGGCAGCGTAGGCTGTTGCAGGCATCCACAGCAGGTGTGATGGCACCACCGTTGGCCGCATTGTCCAGGAGGTACGCCTTTTCGGCAGCCCTACTGATTCATTTTGTATGGGTTTTATGTGCGCACGCGCAGGCTGCCGGGCACGGCCGTGTACCGCAACATTGAGCGCTTCCCCATGGCGCGGGAGACGGCGGGCGTGCGCATCGTGCGCCTGGACGGCTCCTTGAACTTTGCAAACTGGGAGAGGGTGGTGGCGGGGCTGCAGGCGCTCGTCGCCGCGGACACGCACACGCTCGCGCTGGACGCGTCTTCCATCACCACCATTGACAGCAGCTCGCTGAGGGGGCTGCTGAAGCTCGTCGCCGTGAGTGCCCCGCCGCATACTCATTTACCACTTCCGTATTGACGTGTGTGCACACCTACCGGTGCTTCAGGTACACCGGTATTTGTACTTCAAGAACGTGAAGTACAAGGTGTTGCTAGTTGTGAAAAAAGACACCACGCAGTCTCTCGCCCTGGACACGTCTTCCATAACCACCATCAACAGCAGCTCCCTTCGGGGGCTGCTGAAGCTTGTCGCCGTGAGTGCCTGATAGCATGTTACATTGACCTTTGATGACGTGCGGGATGTACTTCTGAAGTACACTTCAAAAAGTACTTCAAAAGTACGGAGTACTACAAGGTTTCGCTAGTTCTGAAAACTAACGCCCCGCACACAGTTGTGCTGCATGCGGCTCCCATGGTGACCATCGACAGCAGCTCCCTGCTGGGGCTGCTGAAGCTCGTCTGCTGTCGCCCCTCAGTGATGAAGCTGCTGAAGTTTCTCGCCATGAGAGTCCGGGCTACGGCGCGTCGCAATTCATCTTCCTCGCTTGGTCATGGTCAGCGTCATTGTAAGGTGCTGCCAGCTCTTTTGGAAGCAGGAACTTCCTGGGCAATACTGGAAAATACCTGATTTGCAGTACCACCACTAGGAACGCACAAACCAGCCTCACTTCCGCAGGTGCCTCTACCTCTGTGGTAACTATGCACCCTGGCAGTCGACGTGTCGTCCATTTTGACGGTCGACAGCACATTGCGCAGCCTGGTGGAGCTTGTCCACCCGAGTTCCTTACTTACTACTAGCAGTATGTAATATGATTATCAGCACAAGGTGTTGCCAAGTCTTTGAAACAAACTGCGCAAGCTGCTCCAGCCGGTCCTCGTGGGTTCCTTACTTATGGGTGACTATTTACGGGAAGTTGCTACCAAGTCTTACTCAGAAAGAGGACTATCAGGGATAAAACTGTGTGGCGCTCTCGCCGGGACGACGTCTCTGTGATGTGCACACCACCCGTTCAACTGCGGGACCGGCAGCACTTGCTTCCTCCCAAACCTCGAGGAGCTTGCGCACACGCACCGTGTCTACAAACACATGATGTCTTGTACTCGCACGCTTCAAATCACACCCACACCCACAAAGAAAAACGCTCGAAACTGCAGGACTTGGAGTGCCAGGGCGTGGCGCTGCTGCTGGCCAACTGGGAGGGACCAAAGCGCGACCTCCTGGACCGTTCTGTTCTGGGTCCACATTAACTTTTTTTTCAGAAGTGCTTCAGAGGTATCCATTGATTTGGTGGTATGAAATAAGCATTGTTTGCCCTGCATGCACATACATATTCCGGCCGCAGGACTTGGAGGGCCAGGGTGTGGCGCTGCTGCTGGCCAACTGGAAGGGGCCGAAGCGCGATCTTCTGGAACATTCTGGGTTCTACGAGCACGTGACGGACGACACCCTGTTTCTCACGCTGCACGACGACGCCGTGCTGCACGCCAAGCGCCGCGCCGCCGCCGCCGCCGCCAAGGGCCAGCCGTCCTCGCCCGCGGAGCAGGAGGAGGGCGGTGCGTGTGTTGCCGGCCTGCCCCTGTTTGCGAGCAGGTAGCGATTGGTCAAGGGTCATGGCGTAAACTTCGAAGTAACTGATCTTACCCTTCCACTTTCAGTACACTTTCTGAAGGTGTGGTGCAGAGTGCAGCATTTTCATACGATCAAAAGCATTCACTTGGAGTATACAATACAGCGTACTTGAAGTATATGGCGCGTAAACAGGTGCAAGTATAGTTCATAAGTACAAACACTTCAGGAGTATGTCTGCAGGGGGAGGGAGGTGCGTGTGCTGCCGGCTGACCCCTTTTTGCCAGCGGGTGGTGATGGGGCAGGGCACAAAACTCCGCTTAAAAAGTTATGTAACACTCTCAAAGGCGTGGTGCACGATGCTACTGTAGCACAACGTTCTGGTACGACCAGAAGCGCACTTTGAAGTACAGTATGGCGTTTATGGCGTGCGAGTACGTGTTCACACATGTGCTTGCAGGAGGCGAGAGGTGCATGCGCTGCCGGCTCGCCCCTGTTGCCAGTGGGTACACCTTTTTACCAGTGGGTGGTGGTTGAGCAGGGCTAAAGTGTCTTCTACTTCAAAGTATGCTACGGCTCCCTAGTCGAGCAGCGCAAAAAGTGTCGTCAACTTCGAAGTATACTTAAGAGCCGTGACATGGAGGCCGGCAGGCACGTGTGGCACGTGGGCTTGTTTCAAACATCGCAGCCACGAGCATAATTGAACTATCATGCAGGTGCGCTGATTCGTGGTGAACACTGATTTGCCGTCCCCACCCCTGCATCTTGCATTGCGCTTGTATGCTTTTCATGAACCTGACGAATTTACAGACGTGGTCATGGAGGCTGGCAGGCACGTGTGGCACGAAAAAGTTGTTTGTAATCGCAGCCATGATCATATAGACGCGCTGACCCGTGGTGCAAACTGCTTCGCCGCCCCCACCCCCCGTGTCTGTCCTTGCCCTCGCACGACTTTCATGCATTTCATGAATTCACAGCCGTGATCATGGAGGCCGGCGGGCACGTCTGGCACGTGGGCTTTAACCTAAAATCGTAGCCGTCACCGCAGAGGCACACTGACCCGTGGTGAACACTGATTTGCCGTCCCCAACCCCGCTTCTCTCATTGCGCTTGCATGAATTTTCGTGAATTCACAGCCGTGATCATGGAGACCGGCGGGCACGTGTGGCACGTGGGTTTTGCAGCCGAGACCGCCAGCGCCCTCCTGTCAAGTGGCGGCTCCAGCGCCACCGACAGCAGCGCTGATGCCATCGAAGGCCACGTCGTATAGAACGGTGCCTTGTGCATGCGCTGAGGGTCTTTTGAGGTAGGGACTCCAGACGGCGGTGCATCCTATGGCCGGCCGGCCGGCCCACTCGGATCTTATGCCAGCACCAGCACCAGCAGCTGGTCTCTGGCTTGTGCTGTGCCGCCGCGCCTGCGTGCCGCCGGCGCCAGAGGGCGTGCGTGCCTCAGCTGCTGCTGAGCACTTGTTCGGGTGAGCGTTGCTGTTGCTGAGCATGATAGCCGGCGCACCCTCAGTGCGCCACAGCACGTGCGCTGAGTGCCCCTTTGTCGACAAAGGGTGCTCGCCAACGTGTGGCGTGGGGGCCACACCGCCATGGCGATATATAGCCTGCGCGCCGGCAGCGCCAGAGGGTGCGCGCGCCTCAGCTGGTGCGGCTGCTGCTGAGCACTTTTTCTGGTGACTGTCTGCCGAGCACGACAGCGGGCACACCGGGGGCACCACAATGGGAGCTGGCTACCAGGTCGAGAGGCGTGCGGGGCGTCCGAGTGGGCAGCCTTGCGGTTTTGCCGCAGCGACCACGCCTAGCACAATTTAGGTGTCTTGTGAATGATGGGGCTTTGTTCTGTTTTTGCCGCAGCGACCACGCCTAGCACAATTTAGGTGTCTTGTGAATGATGGGGCTTTGTTCTGTTCGTGTGTGCGACGCACGTGCTGCTGCGCTGGCTGCAGAGTGGTACACGTGCATGCGCACTGGCAGAGCGCACCTGCTTGGCGCATGTCACGGGGGTTGTCGTTCGCTGCATGTGTTGCTGCTGACACAGCCATCGCACCTACCTCTGCACACTGACAACGAATGGGGGTTCCTCTGTTTGCATGCGCCAAGTGCCTGCTGCTGCTGCGGTGGGTGCCGCGTGTGGCACCAGGCCAATTCACGGGTGCTGCGCACATTCGCACACAAGGGCAAAACACCTTCCCGTATGTCCACGGGGCCACGCTGCATGCACACGCCCAGCGCACCCATTCAATTATGTGGTCAGAACGGCGATGGGGGTTGCACCTGCGCTGTGTCTGGATTTCTATGCGGATAGCCTTCGTGAATACATACTTCTGAAGTACGTGGCTGCGCAGGGAACCCAGCTTGTTTGCCATGCGGAACTTCAAGGAAAATGATTGTGACATGACGTCACTGACATCAATGATGTGTTTTGGTGGTCACATGTATGCGTTTAAGTGGGCACACATATCGTAAATGTGGTGTGCGCCTAAGTACAGAGCTAGCGGTAGATTGGTCCTGCCCCCTTCAAGGGGTTCATACTGTTAGTAGTGATATGCACCCACTTGCATCCGCACACACACAGTGTGTGCGGCGCAGATACCATAAGCGCCGGCAAGCACGTTGGTGTGGCACTGCACTGAAGGCCCACTACAGTTACACATGAAACAGCATCGCACTCAATACACGCCATACATACCACCAGTAGTGGGTTGCCACAGCTCATGCACTTCTGTTCCAACCTTGGCTTGGGGAGCAGGGAAAGCGGCAGCAGCAGCGGCGTTTGAGCGGCAGCAGCTGCGGCGGCAGTAGCGGCAGCAACAGCTGCGGCGGCAGTAGCAGCAGTAGCAGCGGCGGCGGTCATAACAGCAGCAGCAGCAGACCGCAGCTTGCACGGGGACGAGCAGCGCGCTAGCAACTGCCAACCAGCTGTCATTGTCCACGATTTAAGGTAAAGGCTCCCCACCGCAGCGCACCCCATTGCCCCCACGCGCACGCAGGGGCGCCCGCACCAGGTGGTAGCCGCCTCACAAGCGTGCTACCGTACGTGCAATGTGGACACAACACGCACGCGCCGCCGCACCGCCTAAACCCTTCCTGCCACCTCTGCGTAATCAGCTGCGTGGGGAGTGGAAAGCACCACGGGCGCTGTGCCGGTGCCACGGCCCCAGTCACTCAGAGGAAGGGGCGCCCAACACATGCGCGATGACACCCCCTCCCCTCCCCCCCCCACCCTTCCCCGTCCCGCGCCACTGGCTTAGAACAACATGTAGTAGTGTAGTGTGGTAGGTCTATGGACAGTGGGTATGTAAAGTTCGGTTTTGAATGGTGCTGCGGCGCGGCGGCCGTTGAATATCGTACATGACGCGCCCCCTCAGCAGCGGTCCTCTCAGCTGGTGAGGCAACAGGGGGGGGTGCTGCCCCCACCCGCCGCGCTCACCAACGCAGTGCACACAACGCAGGCCTTCGCAGCACTGTGCCGCTGCTGCCACATGGCATCGCTTCCCCTCCCCCACCCCCCGCGGCTTACACAAGCGCACAGGGAGCGGCACCACAACGGGTGCACACCGCGCGGCCGGGAGACGCGTCTTCCGTCACTACTAGGTAAATGTCTTCTCAGAGGGGCGAGCAGCGCAAGACGCCACGCGCGCCAGCTCGCCAAAAAGCCGGAGCATCACGCGCCCATGTGGCCGTGCGCGGCGTCTGCCTCCACGGCGTCCACGCCCGCTGCCGCCGCGCGCCGCATGCGCTCGCACTTGGGGCTTGCATCCACCGCCGCCACAGCTGCCGCCGCCTCTGGCGCCGTCGCCCCGCCGACAGTGCCGCTGCTGCTGCCGCTGCTGCCGGCGCTGACGCTGCTGGTGCCCGCGGCAGTGCTGCCGCCGACAGCTTCTCCTGCCGCCGCAGCATCGCTGCCGCCGCCGCTGCCACCGCCGCCGCCACCGCCACCGCCGCCGCCGCCGCCACCGCCAGCACTCGCCAGTTGCGGCAGCGTGGAGCGCCAGCGGCGCGACTGTGGGGCCTGGAGCGCCTCCTTTGCCTGCCGCTCGGCCTCCTCAAAGAGGTCCCCGGGGGTCTTGGCGGCGGCGGGGGAGTCAGGGGGGGTGGGGGGGGGCGCGTCGACGTCCACCCGGCCGCGCGTGCGCACCTGCAACGTGCCGGCAAGGGGCGGTTGAGCACGCGTTTTTGGGGGTGTTAGGGTTAGGGTTATGTGGCACGGTGGGGAGCACGTTTTTGGGGTGCAAGGGCATGTTTTTAGGGTGCCAGGGTTGGTGCCTCGTGGCACGGTGGGGAGAACGTTGTGCGGTGCCAGGGTTGGTGCCATGTGGCATGGTGGGGAGCATGTTTTGAGGTGCCAGGGTAAGTGCCACGTGGCACTGTGGGGAGCGCTTGCTGCCATTGCCGCCATGGGTGGCCGTGCGCGCACGGCTACGTGAACCTCAATCCTACCTTGAACCTCGGCAACAACAACCCTGCAAACTATGACGGACCTGGCGCCGCGTCGCGGCGGCCTCGCTGAGGTCCCTGCTCCGGACTTCAACACGTACTTCAACAACAACAACACCCCTGCACAGTACATGAGTGACCTTCCGCAGCGGCACGGCGGCCACGGCGACGCCCTCTCTATCCACAACATACTTCAAAGTACTACATACTTCCGTAGCATTACAAGTTTCCAGTAACACATGATAAGGCATACACCTGAAACCGCTCATACCAACTGACCTTGCGCCGCGCAACGGCGGCCTTGGCGACCTCCTTCGTGTGCACAACATACTTCGAAGAACTACACAGAAGTACAAATTCCCAGGACCACATGGTGTGGTATACGTACACTTGACACCCCTCATAACTGACCTTGCGCCGCGCCGCGGCGGCCTCGGCGACCTCCTTTTCGTACACAACATACCATGACATGAAGTAGTACATAGAAGCACACACCTCCAGTACCACATGGTGTGGTATACACCTGAAACCGCTCATACCCGACCAACCTTGCGCCGCGCGGCGGCGGCCTCGGCGACGTGCGTCTGTACACATCATTGTACACATATTTTTAGTACGCTTCTTACAAGTACACATACCCAGGCACCAAATTACCATGGTGTACCGTATACCAAACCCTAACCCTACAGTATTTCGAAGTACACGACGAATTATACGTGAACCGCTCATACCCAACTAACCTTGCGCCGCGCCGCAGCGGCCTCGGCGACCTCCTTCCTGTGTACCGCGCGCTCGCGCAGCATGCGCGCCACCTCCTCCGGCGTCGACCAGTTCGAGGGGCGCGACCACGCCGCCGCCGCTGCCGCGGTCGCCGCCACCACCGCCGCCGCTGCCTCCGGCGCCGCCGCCGCCACCGGCAC
>JAULBY010029140.1:2053-16189 GCA_032358315.1 Ophiocytium majus
TGAATTGTTCTGTCAAAGAAAGTCTTGTCAGAAGGAGAAAAAAATGACAAGTCCCAAGAAGCCCAGTCGCCACAAAGCCAAGACTGTTCGTTCGCACAAAAATAGCCAAATCGAATTGGTTGTTACTGATGCGGATGGAACCATGTGGAGCTTTTGGAATTATTTTGTTCCGGCCATGCGTTCAATTTTGCCTGCGCAGGCTGAAAAGCTTGGTATCGACAAAGATGTTTATTCCAAAGAAGTTGGTCGGGTAATGGCTGATAAGGGTACTCACGAGTATCCCTGGATTTTGGAACTTACGCCGTATGCTCGAGCATTCAAGGGTTCCCGGCAACAATTTATCGAACAATTTGTTGCTCCTTTCTGGAATACCCTAGATAAATTCCGTATTAAGTATCTGCAGCCGTTTGATGAAGTCCGTGAAACTCTGGAAGCTCTTAACCAGTGCGGTGTCAAAGTTGCAATCTTGTCGGACGCGCCTTATCACATGGCTGTGAGCCGGGCAGTTCAGATGGATGTAACTCATTTGATTAGTGCTCTCTACGCGCTCGATACGCCCGAGCCGAGTCCGTCGTCGTTTGTTGATTCCCATGACGTGGAATTTGGACGGGCGCGAGTCAACAATTTCTTACATGTTGATCATCATTTTGAGCGTGTGGAGTGTTTACCCAATGATTACGAAAAACCGAATGAGCGTGGTTTAGCCAAGATCATTTCTGATTTTGGTGTTCACCCGAGTAAGGTTTTGTACATTGGTGACTCGCTGGTGAAAGACGGTGGTGTGGCGGAAAAGTTGGGTGTGAAATTCATTTGGGCACGCTATGGCATTATTATGCCTGGCGAGTATAAGGTGATGATCAATCGCCACCTCAACCCGAATGACACGCCCATCACGAATGGTCACAACACTGCTTATATTCCCAAACAATTGCCTCCGATGATTGCTCAAGCTGCTACATATGCTGAGTTGCTCAATCACTTGACGGTGAACGAGTCTTCTAAGTCGGAGACAATTTCATTGGCTACCAGTCGAAGCATGTTGAAGCAGCCGGGACACTAAACGGTTGAATCGCTAATTCATTTGTGAACAGAAGTGGACCCTATTGTTTGGGCCAAAAAGTTTTCTTTAGAGCGAGAGAGTTCTTTCTCATAATGAGTCTTACCTTACCATAACTTGATCTTGTTGGGGAATTAAATGGATCACAGTGTTTAGATCCACAACACCATTGACAGCTGCTGAAGTTAGCTGAGTATCACAGTAGATGTCTGCCGGTGTTTTGTAATTCAAAGCCTGATGTAATCTTTCATTGTTGTAGAACTGAAACCAATTTCCTATTCCTGTTTTTGCTTCAAATACAGTGTCATAACAATTGGGATAAACCTCCTCCCACTTTAAGCTTCGCCACAAGCGTTCTACAAAGACATTGTCAACCCACCTGCCTTTGCCATCCATACTGATTCTGATACCATTTACCTCAAGCAAGTCAGTAAAATCTTCACTGGTAAACTGGCTCCCCTGGTCAGAGTTGAAGATTTCGGGCTTGCCATGAAGGTTCAGCGCATCATTGAGCGCATCAATGCAAAAGCTCGTGTCCAACGTGTTTGATATGCGCCAGGACAGCACATATCGGCTGTACCAATCAATAATTGCCACCAGGTACAAAAACCCCCGGTTCAGCGGTATATAGCTAATATCCGTTGCCCAGACCTGATTGGAACTGTCAATCTTCAGTCCCCTTAGCAGATACGGATATTTTTTGTGCTTCTTTGCCGGCTTGCTAGTATTTGGCTTTGGCGCCAGTCCTTCCAAACCCATTAACCGCATCAAACGCTGAACATGCTTGCGATTAATATTGTGCCCTGCGTTGCTAACCCAGGCTGCCATTCTTCTGCTTCCGTAAAATGGATATTTTGTGTGCTGTTGATCTATCAATTTCATTAGCTCCAAATCATAGACAGTAACTTCTGCCTTCTTGTAATAAAGCGTAGAGCGGCTGATACCAAGCAATTTACACTGCTTCGTAATCGATAATTTTGGATGCTCTTTCTGTATGGTCGCTTCCTTTTCTACCCGGGTCAGCGAATTCCTGGTATTTGCGCTAAAAAATCACGCTCAACTTCAAGCTGACCAATCTTCTTGTACAACCTGGATATGATCTCATCATCGGACTTGGTAGAACCTTCTTCAAAGACCGCTGTCGCCTTTTCTAAGACCAGCTTTTTCCATTTGTGAATCGCACTGGGATGCACACCATACTGAGCCGATAATTCGGCAATTGTTCGATCCCCTTTGATTGCCTCAATGGCTACCTTGGCTTTAAATGCCGCGTTGTGTTTCTTTGCTATCTTTTTCATTCTGCTCCTTTTGCTTTCGCTAAATTATACGAGCAAAACTCCCTTTTCTATACGCTCTCAAGAGGCGGCCCTAAATCCGGGGTCCACTTCTCAGACGCAGAGCGGGCCGACTAGATTTGCTCGACAAGATTACTTCCCGCAAGGGTGGGAGATCTGTGTTGCGGAATTTCTTGAGGTGTTCCATAGATATGGATACATCTATAAGCCGCTGTCCGGTGGCTCCTGGTACTCGGCTAACGATAAGTGGAGGCTGCCGGACTCGGAGATTCTCAAAGCGATCGCGTGCGCGCATCCAAAATTCTTTATAGGATGCAGGGCTGGTAAAGCCACGCGCTTTGCCGTCCTGGACATAGACGATAAAAGCCGTTATCACAACAAACAAGCTCTTGAGAAGTTGCTACATGTCCTGTCTCAAGCCGGTCTTCCGAAATCATCTTTGTACAGATCGAGCTACAGCGGCGGCTGGCATCTGTATATATTCTTCGACGAACCTATTCACAGCGCCGATCTCAGGCGCCAGCTCGTCAAACTTTTGACACTGAACGACTTCCATATAGCCAAAGGCCAGCTCGAGATTTTCCCTCATCCCGGTGGTGAGGGATCGCTGGGGCTAGGGCTGCGCCTGCCACTGCAACCCGGCTTCGCCTGGCTAGACAAGAAAACCCTGGAAGTCGAACACGAGCGCGCCGAGCTGAGTCCGACGCAAGCCTTAGAGTTGTTCGTAGACGTATTGGGCGGCGATGCTAATCCTTATGCCGCTTTCCGGCAGCTCAAGTCGTACCTCCAGGAGCTTGAGTCACGCAAGACGGCCGCTCTTACTCACGGTCTTGGCGCCGCCGGCAGTAACGTCGTTCCGATCAGAAGGACAAAGAAGACACTCCAGCCGGGCGAGTTCATTGACTTTGTTCGTGCTGTCTTTCACCGGTTGCCACCGGGCATCATCGTGGACAACTGGTACAAGGGCAGGCTCTATCATCTCAACGGCCTGACCGGTCCGTCCCAACGAGCCGAGGCTATAGAGTGTGTGGGTCATTATCTCTTTTACGGAGATCCCAGCCGCGACCTGCCCGCGATGGGCTATGGCTATGAGCAGGAGAGGGAATGGGCCGTCCATCAGTTCCTGGAAGCCCACAATAACGGGCAGAGCAAGGACATCAACCGGGGCCGCGCTGACGCCTTCGCCCAGGTCGAGAGAGCGACGCACTGGCGGCCAGCGCATAAGAAGGGCACTGAGCCGGTCAAGTATGCTCCGGAGCGACCGATCTCCTGGATACGGGAGAACGCCAACCGTAAGACGGACGCGCGTAAGCGCATTACCGAGGCATTGGAGGGCGTTAAAAAGCTTCAGCGGTCATTTACTACCGTGGATTTGCAGGAAGCGGCCGGATGCTCCAGAAGAACGCTCTACGACCATGCCGATATCTGGCGCCAGGACTATGAGGACTTAGCTGCCGGCTTCTTTGCAATCTGTACCGACGAATATAACGTTGTGGTGGGGGGAGGTTCTACTCAAACCTCACCCCCTACACCATCTGATGAAAAAATTACGCCGCCGGGGCTCTTGGCTGCTCGTCGGATAGCCTATGAGATATCCATGCGTGGTGAAAGGGGTAGCCGTCAAGCTCAGAAGGAGGCTGCGCAGTCACAGGAGGCGATAGAAACGAAGTGGTTGGATGATGTGACCCGGCTCACTGAAAACGAGCCTTCTATGTTATCCATTCAGGAGCTTAAAGCTTTGCTGACCGTTCTGGTGGCATATCTGTCCATGGCACCGAACGAAGAGTGCCAGACGTTTGTCCAGGGATATATCAATCAGATAAGAAGTCAGCTCTCAAAGGCTGCTGAGAAGCCGCTTTTCGTTGTTCGCCCACCGTAAGCTTGGATCGGGTATGCAAAACGCTCTTGCATCACAATCGAACTTTGATACAATTTACGCTTTGGCGGTGGTGGTATATATGGTGGCAATCGATCCCACCAGGTGCAAAAACTTTCCGGAGGTGTCAAACTAAAAGATCTTCCACGAACCCGGTTCACTTGCTTCGCATCAAGCTGCCGAGTCAATAATTTTACAGTCGGATCTAGTTGCAGCCTTTGATGATGCAACCGAAGAAGATCCGGCATTTTTATTTTTAGCGATAAAAATTCAAAAAGACCAATACACCCTAACCTGCTGTCTTGCAGGAAGGGTGTCAATCAAAACCAACCAGAGCTAATCTGGTTTATGTCGAAAAATTTTTCGCAAGCCGTATCGGCTACGGCACGACTCAAACTACTTGCGGTCCAGTCAGCAATGACTGCACGCCATCTCCGTTCCTTCGCCGGATCGGCCTTTGGCATACGTGTTCCTCTTCAGTTGTACGAGCTATGCAGCGGCGCTTCTGCGTGGCGTCGAGCCATCTGCACCGTTGTCTCGTTTAGCAAACCATGCCAGCGAAGTTTTTGGAACCACGGGTATTACCGGACGCACACGCCTGGTAGTACGAGTTTTGATTTTTTGGATCTGTTGCCGACTTGCCGGCTTGATAATACCTTTCCCACAGAACTGTTCTTTGATATTGCGATGCTGAATATTGCTGCGCAGATACAAATTGGCATGAAGAGATGGCCAGTGAGTTCAAGATAAGAAATAGACTCAGCCAAAACTTCATATACAGCCCCAGAATAACACCATGCAAGTGTTATACACATGCTATCGGTTTTTAAATCTCAACACAGCCTAAGCCTGCCACTCAAACCGACAATCAACCGCTGTTTTGGCATCGTTCAGAACCGAGCGTTGCTCAAGCGGGAGGGCGTGGTCTGCGATTTGCCGACAACCAATTCAAGTCTTTTTTCATTTGCAATTAATGTGGTCCTGCCAATTACCATTGCAGTCCCAAGCGGATGATTGCAGTCTCATTTGCAAATAATGTGGTCCCGATGGTCGGATAGTTGCAGTTAATTCGGTCCGACAATTTCGCTGATTGCAGTTCCGGCTCGTTTCGATTGCAGTCCGCTACACCTACTAATGCTACGGTTTTTTGCTGCCAGTATTATTCTGGAGAATGGTGAGAGCTTCCATTTTATATACGTCATTCGTTCCAAGTTGACTTATTGCAGCAAGAGCAGCCATAGCCTTGCGTTTTGAAGAGTTGGACAATGGCAGGTCCGAGTCCATCAGGACGCGAGCCGCAGCCAGTCGAACTCTCTCGTTTGGCTCATTCATTGCCAGTTCAAGTTGTGTAAGTCCGGGATCATTAGCGTCGGTGATACTGTGACCTTTGTAAGCGTTGAAGATAGCCTGTACTGTCGCTTCCGAATTGGTACCGTCGGCGAGACCAGCCTTGACCTGATCTGCTCGCTGTACCGAAGTGGCGTTCTGATCCGGCTGGGTGGCAGTCCACATGTCGCTTGTAGCATGCGTATAGGTATTGATCATATCCTGCGCAGCCTTGGCGGTCTCTGGCTTGACGTTACCAGTTTTGCTCTCGTCGACAAGAGCTTGCAGAATTGGCATTACTCTGCGATCGCCATACTTCTGAAGATCTTTGATCATTTGTTCTTGGAATTTGCCATCCTGCGCACCCTTCAATCGAGTTGTTTCGAGTTTGAGTGCCTGAGAAGTGACTCTAGCCAACTCTTCTCGCGGAACGGCATAACCATTCTTGTCAGGCGTAGCCAGTGATTCCCATCCGGACAGGAGAGCCCTGCGAGCTTCGGGACTGACCTCTTTATTGACGGTGAGTCCGTCTTTGATAACCTTTTTGATCACATCCCTGCTTTCCACATTGGAGTTAGCAAGGTCTTTTAGAGCATTTGCAGCACGTACCTTCCAATCGGGTTGAGCAATTTGATGGTAGTGATTCGAGTTGTAATAACCTTGCACAGATCCAGCTGCAACACCGGATTCAGAACCCATCACAGATCCGGCTTGAGTGGCGATATAGTAAAGAGCCAACTTGGCCTTATTGCCCATGTCTCCGCCTTTGTGAGCCATGTCCACCAGCGCTTGATATTGGGCCTCGCGATTTTTGTTGATTCTTTCAAAGCCGACCTTTTCGCTGGCATTGATTGTATCTTCGCCGTGAAATCTTCGGTACCACCAGCCGTTTTCATTGTCCACAGCACTCTTGGCTGCATTCATGAAGTTACCCTGGTCAAGTAATGGAAAATTGTTGTTCATCCATGCTCTGGCTTGGTCATGGTCGAACGTTTCCAGATACGGATAATCTTTGCCAAAGCCAATTATGTCTGCACGAGTATCCTCGTACATTCTCTTCCATTCTTGTGAGCTCGGCTCCAAGCGAACTTGCGTGAATTGCACGTCTCTCAGTTGTGATGCAACTGTTGGATCAGTCTCTTTGTCGACCAGGTCATTGACGACGTTGCGGAGCATCGGATCGTTGAGTTTTTCCAGGGCGCGGATGGCAGCCATTCTCACTTTCGCATCTGTCTCGCCGGCTGCAATTTCCCTGACACCAACAAGCGGCGACGGACCACTCTCTAAGGTTTTTTGCGTATCTGGGAGCTTCAAAGACTCTTGAGCAGTCACATGCGATCTGATGATATCGAGGCTTTCGCGACTACCTGAGGCAGCTAATGAATCAATCGCGGCAGCACGAAGCGATGGATAGAAAGTTGCATATTTGTCATTTTGGCTTGAATTGTCCAGCATCCCTTTCAGCACGTACTGTAGGTCTTGCTTGGTTTTCACTGGACCTTCTCTGAGCAGTGGTTCTAGTTTTTCAAGCAGCTTCACAGTATTTGCTTCTTCAGGCAAACTATTAGGAAGTTTGACCAGGTCGACCGAGTCTTTTCTCAGTTTGTTTGCCAGCGCTGGATCTTCTTTCTGAAGTTGTGCCATGCGATCAGGCATCATTGCATCAATTACTTTGGTGGACAACGCGATATCAGTTGGGCTGAATGACGAAACAATCGCCTTGGTGATTTCCATTTGAGCCTTTGGATCGTCACCAGTGATCAGAGCCAAAGATTGAGCCGCATCCAAGCGGGTTTGTCTTGCTAGATCGGCAAGCGCAGGTGGCTTGTCCGGGATCGGAGTTTGCATTTCTTTTTGCAAAAACTCTTGATACTTCTTCGCGACTTCTCCAGGCGTCGATCGATTTTGCTCGAGCGTTGTATTGCTTCCGCTGAGAACATCTTTGCGACCACTGCCAGGTTGATCGGGATTGCCATCGAGCAAATTGCGAGCAATAGCTCTAGTCTCCTGGTCAGGCGAATTTGTTGCTTTGTCGAGTTGCGCTTTATCTCTCAATCCATGCAACAACGCTGCTGACAAAGCTCTTACATCAGGATCTTTGTCGGTGCGAGCGGTTGTTTCCAGTTGCTTGAGAAGGGCCTCGGAATCCAAACCATGGGCTTTGCCAATAGCTCTGTCCTGACCGACTTTGGATGTATCAGCTTGAGGCTGGCTTTCTTGGTATCTGACACCATCTATGATGGCAGCCATACGTGGGCCGTTTGCATCTGCAAGAGCCGACAGCTTATCTTCGCGAGTAGCATTCGGATCACGAAGAACGTTTTCTAGAACGCCACCATATTGTTGGTGCGTCAGTGCACCGATACGGGTAAGCACTTCACCAGTAACGATACCACGATTGCCAATGTTCTCTTTCTGCAGATCGGTTTTCAGATCACGGACAACTTCAGCGGAACTGATTGATTGATCTACGGTGTGTGCTTTCACTGTAACTTCTTCAGTCCAGCCGGGGCTTTCGCCTGAACCTTCATGATAGACACCCTTTTTGTATTCTGGAACTTCGTATTTCGCGGTTGCCAGTTCTGGATTGATTTTTCCATCGGCATCTCGTGAGAGATAAAGCAAAGCCACTCGTGATGCAGCGAGAACGTCGGGATTCTTTTCGCTCAAGAATTTTTCAGCTAATTCGGCTTGCTCTTTTGGATAGTCTTTTCGTTTATCAGGATCCAAAAGTTCGTTGAAATTCTTAGCACCGATAGCAGGTTCTGTAAATGATCCTGCATCCGGATCGGCTAGTTCCAACGCCTTCATTTGTTCTGGAGTGAAGACGATCTTGCCGAGCAGTTCCTGGCGGAATTTAGCTTTGTCCGCTTCGGTGGCATCCGGTCCCATAAGCGTTTTGGTTTTATCCATAATCGCTTTGATTTCATCAGTTGTTTCCGGAGTTCGCCCTCTGGTCAGGGTGCTCTCATAACCGTCCACAACTGTGCGCGCCGCTTCCAAAGACTTTTGATCGTTAGGATTGAATGCGCCTTTGCCGGCCAGTTGTAACCCGCGTCCGTCGCCGACTTGTATCATCGCGTCTTGAAGCGGATTGCGTTTTCCCATTTCGGCGATTGAATTATACTGATGTCTTAAATCAGCGATGATCACTGGTGCAAAGCCAAGTTCAGTTGCTTTGAATGCTAACTCAGTGCCTTTGTGAACGTCGGCAACCCAGCCCATTCCCTTTATAGCTTCAGCACCATTGACTGCTTCTCGACCGCGAATGATAGTTTGCATTTTTTCAGCGGAAGTCATTGCGTCCACTGCCTTACCTGCGCGGAACGCGCCCCAGCCGCTGGATGCCAGACCAAGTCCAATGTCTCCCAGGAAGTAAATTCCTCTAGCGTTGTTGACCGTCTTGCCCCAATCGGTATCTCTTGCGCCGGCATTATTAAAGATACCAGCGGCACCAACTAAGGTGCGCACGGCTCCTTTGCCGCCTTCCCATGCCGCTTCTTTAAATCCTAATTTGATCGCTTGCTCTGCGCCAATTGCGGCAAGACGAGCACCTTTGTATGCTGCTGCAACTTCGACGACGCCGGTAGCAGTCATCGCCACGTCCATGGTGATGGTAAGCGCTTTCTCACCGTAGTAACCAAACTGTTGCATGCCTTTAAACGACTCGAGATTCTTGGCCTTGACCATTTCAATCTTGTCGCCATTTCGCACTGGAACGAAATCATCTGCGCCGAGTATTTTCGGCGGAACGCTCATCGATCCTACTCTGTCGATACCAAAAGCGCGGATGTTTTCATACGCATACCATGGTGCTTTCTCTGCGTTGATTTGCTGCGTGACTTTGTATTTGCCTGCGTCTGGACCCTCTTTGATCTGCTCGACTTGAAAGTCATAGCCAATCAAATTCATCTCTTCGACTTTTTCGCCATTTACCGGCTGGTATTTTCCGGATACTAGTTTTGTAAATTCACCATTGGCGTTGATCACTGCCTTTCCATGAGAGACTTCTTGATCTCCGAACATGATCACAGCGTCTGGATTTTCTTGCATTTTTTGCAATTCGCCGACAGCCTGATTTATTTTGTCGCCGTGCTTGTCGAGCCAGTTGCGGAGAACATCAATCTTCTCTTTGTTGGCTGGATCTTCTTGGCGCAAATCTTTTGGCAGATCAAGTTTTACTTCTTTGATCGTTCCGTTCTTGAGAAGATTCTTTGATTCCCAGTCGTTGACCTGGTTATCCGCGATCGTATGTCTTACGCCGGCCTTATCTTCGACAACTATTTTTGCGCCGCGTGGCAATTCGATTGGGAAGTCATCATTATGTGATGCCTTAAAAAGACTCTGCATCGCTTCGACATAGTTGCGTGTGCGAAGACTGAGGTCGACCATTTCTTCGGCGGAATTGCGCCAGGAGACTGGATCATCGCCGGGTTGTTTTTTCCACCCTTCGGGCAAACCATTGTCGGTGATCAGCTTATCCACATTCGTGTCACGCTGCTTGCCGCGCGCTTCAGCAACTGTCTCGTTGGATTTTGCCAACCAATTGTAGGTGGCATCGAGCTTATCAAGTTGAGCATCAGTAGGAAGTTTGCCGGGCTCCAGCTTTAAGTCTAAGGCGAGCCGATCGTCAGCTGCCATACGTTGATATAACCGCGGATCGATGCTTCGGCCTTGAGCATCGGAATCGAGCGCAATTGGAGTTCCGGGCGGAAGAGCTAACAACATCGAGTCTAATTCACGGATGGTTCCGGGAACTGCCTTCTGCAAGAAATTTGTGTATTGCTCGTAGGCTTTTTGAGTGGCTGGTCCGAAAACACCGGCTTCCCGCTCTTTCGCCAGAGCGTCACGATTTGCGGTGGTTTCCTTTTCAATCAGTTCTCGCCGTTGGTCGGGAGGAAGATTCTTCTGCTCATCAGTAAGTTTTACTTCCTGAAAAACAGGCATCAAACTTTTGAGAGTGTCCTGGAGATATTGAGCGCGTTGAAGGTCTTCACCAGTAAGTTTAGGTAAACTCTCAAGTGTAGCTTCAGCAGGCTTATCGCCTTCGGTTTTCTTGACTTCAGTTGGTGGATCGGCTTGAGCACCGGTCTTGGCTTCGACAGATGTTGAACCGGCAGATCCGTCCGTCTTCGGCACTATGACAGCATCACGGTTTGGGTTGATGATACCGTTGTCTTTGGTTGTTGGGTACGCGGCGGCTGCGACATTTGCCCAGGCGTTCTCCGCCGGTGGTGGCGTCACGGCCGGTGCATGCTCTACTTTATTGTCTGTTGGAGGTGGTGTTGGAGTACCCATCTCGTTATCTTCCTGAGAAGTTCAGTTTTCTTCCAATTTAGTCAGAACTTTTGATACTTGTGTGTATCCAAACAAGAACATTTTCGGACAGTTTCCCAAGGTCAATTTCAATTAGTCGTTGCGACTTCGCTGTTTGTATGTAGATGTTTCCGAGAGCCAAAGCGCTTGCGAGTCTGATGGTTTCAGACTCGCAGCACAGAAAATTATTCAGTTCGGGAAGTCGAGGATCGGTCAGTGAGCTAATTCCCAAGCCCTTGCAGCTATTGAAAATGCCCTGGGCTTTTTCCACTTCAGTAAGCGAAGGTGTGTTGAGTTCTCTCAAAGCTTGTGCGCGATACTCCAAGCTGGAGACTTGATCCGCTGTGGTTTTATCCCATAATCCTTGCAGTGAAAACTGCAACTTATTCAAATGCTTCAGTGCAGAAACGCGTAAAGATAGATCTGAATGCTGTTGAACTAAACATGTAAGAACCGCTTCTAGTGCAGGATGCGGATGTTGCTCCAGCAGTTCGAGCAAGCGTGCATGAAATTTTTCATTGCGACTGGACTTTTGACGACGCAACTCCAGAGTGAAAGCGTCGAAGAGAATTGTGGAAAGCTCTCTGCGACTGGGTTTCGTTAAGGACTCCTCATCAGTTTCACTCTCGTCGAAATATTCGCACAGCGCGTCAAGCATCAGCAGACGAACTTCAGGATTTGCATGGATTGAGTAGGCGACTACGCCCGATACCGTGGAGTGCAGATCGGTGCGAAACTTTGCAGTCTTCATTAGTTCGCGTATGACAGTTGCGCCTTTGCTCAGCATCTCAGTCATCTGCACTTGATACGCTGGATAGCCATGGGACATGACCAGATAGCTCAAAAATTGGCGGGCTTCTACACCGAAATCGCTGTCTTCGTGAGCCGCTTCGCAAAGCTGGTCAAACTGAGCGAATGCTTGTGCCGCCATCTCAGCATAGAGAGTTGAGGACTGATCGACTTGAATAACAATCCGCGAATCAATTTCTTTTGGAATAGCTTCTTTTTGTGCCGACTCAAGTTTCTTGAGTGTGGACAGACCAAAGGTTTGCTCGAAGTTCTGGCAGCTCAATAGAACAAAATGTTTCGACACCCAATCGTAGTACGGATGCGGTGAAAACTCGATCAAATCTTCTTCTAGTGAAATTGTTGGAAGAACTTGCATCTTTTTTTCCGAGAAACTCTGCCTAAAGTTTTATACCCTAAATGGCTGAATTCAAAACGGCGCTGGACATCTGTCCGGAAAAAGGTTGGTTTGCCCAAGACAATTGAGACCCAAAGCCAGTTTCGGAATGACAAAAGAAAATCGAGTTGGAAACAACAGAATGTTATTTTCCAACTCGATGAGAGTCTTGGAGCCGCCCAGAGGCACTGTCATTCCACATTGACTCGACCAAACACTCTTCCGTTGGCTGCTTTAGGCAGCTTTCGGGTGAAGGTTTAATGACTCGTTGAACTGCTTAAGAGCCGACTTTTGCTCGTTGCAATGGGTCTTGTTCCTGGGCTCGGAGCGTTGAGCGGTAATACAGCAGAGCTGCACCGGTGAGAATACCGATACCGATTGCCGCACCACCGATGGCACGTCCACGTCCACCACGTTCGCCGCGTTCGAGCGCAGCTCTGGTCTCCTTGAGCATCTCTCTGTGAGCCGTCTCCTGGATTTCGCGTCCAAGTTTGCCATCCAGAGCGTCGAGAGTCTTGTTGATCGCCACTGCCTGTTCTCTGACATTAGGCTTGTCAGATTTGGCCATCTCTTCAGCACCACGGCGCAACGTCTCGATTTCTCTAGGATCAACACGGTCTGTGCGCTCCAGTTTATCTGTGGCGAACACCTCACCCGGAGTCGCGTCGGTACGCTTCAGAGTGCCATCATTAGCTGTTTGTGTGTTTGTACCCTGGAGTCCTTCAGCACTTGCCACCACGCGAGCAGGTCGTCCGGCTCTTTGAGGCTCAGCTTTAACTTCTGCTCTCGGTGGTGCGGATTTGGCTAGTCCAGCTTCGACTTGGGTGGGCTCGCTCATGGCCAATTCGCTACGAATACGCATTACTTCTCTAGCGCTGCGAGGATCCGTTTCGCCAGTGTAGTTCTTGGCTGTAGCGTCCTTCGCATCACCAAATCCGCTGTCCATGTAATAGGTGGCATCTTTGCCTGCTGCAGTCGAGTGACCATAGGCGGTTTCAGCGTTGACGGTGACATTCTCAGGAAGCAGCAAGTGTCCGGCTGATTTCGCTTTTGGTGCGTAATAGCCATCTTTGGACCCTGCTTTGTATGCTGCTTCGAAGCTTTCGCCGCCGGCTGGATAGGCATCTAGCAATGGGCGACCGTCCGGAGCAGTTTCTTTCGTTGTCCGAACTATGATGTGATTCTCGTATGGTTGACCAGTTGCCGGATCGATACCCTTCTGGTGGATATCGGCAACCTGACCACGTTTGCTGGATTCTTGAGAGATCGTATCCGGCGTAGCTGCGGCACCTTGACCGGCTTTTGCCACTTCCATGTACTTGCCGTCTGGAGTGATCGCCCAAACTTTGCTCTCAGGGTCGGCAGATCTGAATTCCTTGCCATCATACGTGGTGCCGACTGCGAACTTGGAACCAGCTGGAACTTTGCTGCCATCAGGAAGTGTTAGTTCCTTATCCAGAGTAATGGCGTTCTCTTTGGTGGAGATTTGCAGACCGTCGGTCGTAACCTTCGGAGCTGGCAGTTCAGTGTAGCCGGCATCACCAGGCTTCAAATCTGGTTTGCTGAACACGAATGCTTTTTCCGGATACGCTGCCTTCAACTCATCGTAGAGAATACTGGCTTGTGTGGCTTTGATTGGTTTGCCGTCGGCCCCTGTCATTGCCATTCTGGTGTCTACTTCGAAATTGACCTCTTTGCCTTCTTTCGCTTGCTTCACCAAGTCTTTCACTGCATCGCGGAATGCTTTTTCGTCCGTGATCTTTGCCAGCTCGACTGGCTTTGGTCCTTCAAGCTTGGCCAATCCGGCTTCGACTTGGGTGGGCTCGCTCATGGCCAATTCGCTACGAATACGCATTACTTCTCTAGCGCTGCGAGGATCCGTTTCGCCAGTGTAGTTCTTGGCTGTAGCGTCCTTCGCATCACCAAATCCGCTGTCCATGTAATAGGTGGCATCTTTGCCTGCTGCAGTCGAGTGACCATAGGCGGTTTCAGCGTTGACGGTGACATTCTCAGGAAGCAGCAAGTGTCCGGCTGATTTCGCTTTTGGTGCGTAATAGCCATCTTTGGACCCTGCTTTGTATGC
>JAULBY010029151.1:0-16184 GCA_032358315.1 Ophiocytium majus
ACACCTTCGATAACCATGGCAGTTACTTGCTTGCCAGACTGCTGTCACCGTGCCCAGCGGCGCCTGTCATCGTGCCCAGCGGCGCCTGCCATCATGCCCAGTGGCGCGTTTTGTGGCGGTTGGAAATCTTTGTTGACAGTACAGTGCAAATGGGCTCCGCAGCTGCTGCAGCCCCTCTGGGCGTGTTGCCCTAACGCCTACTTTGAGCCTGCACTTATTCGTACTGGGGGCGTTGTGCACCTGGTTCGTTGGGAGCGCGGCCGGGTGCGGGTCTTGTGTGTTGATATGCGCTGCCATTAGGTGGCCGTTGGTTAGCGTGCGGGCGCCTCCGCTCCTTCTGCTGCTGCTACATGCAATGGCACGTTCGTAGCAGCAGCGGCGCACACCGCTCCTGCTGCTTGCTGTGCTGGCTGTGCGCTGCGGGTTGGCCCGGCGGCACGCTGTGCAGGCTGCAGAGTGTGTGTCGTCGTGCTGTTGTTGACTCTAAGCTCGTATTTGTTTGGGCCTTTGCGGCCGATCTGCTGAGCACTTGAGGCAGTGCGTGAATTCATGAAGACCAGGGACCCAGGTTGGCGTGGTCCCCCAGGTGGAGGGACCCATCAACGGGCCCGGTCACACACCCCCTAAGAAAAATTGGCAAATTTTTCGAAGGGGTGGGTGAGGGGGGGGGGGGAAAGGGGGAAAAAGGGGAGAAAAAGGGAGATTTTCGAGCCGGTTTGGCGCCGTTTGTAAGCGCACTGGCGCGCCGCAGGCGCTCCCAGCAAGGGCAAGGCCAGGCATTTTCAAGGTATGTCGAGAAGAGAAGCGCACGAACTTGAAGGAGACACAGCAAAGCTCGGAATTGTGACAACATGTGGGGACTGAGGAGCAGCAGACACGCAGCAAAGCAGGAAGGAACAAGGCAGGACCAGTCGGCTTCGTGGTGCCAGTCGTTGAACCAGGTGCGGGTTGACATTCATTGTGAATTCGTGCATCTGATATTTGTCAACATGTGTGGCTGGAGAGCTGGAGCGCGTGCCAACTGCTATTTACTGCTACATACAAGTGTGGCGCACGCAAGGCACGCGAGCGCACACCACCAGCGTGGCCCTCAAGACACGCCATCGTGGACCACGGCGGTCACTGGCGCAGCAGCCACTGAGGTCGCCATGGCCGCAGCTGCTGCTGTTGCTGCGTGCGCGCTGCCTGCACCTGCGCTTTGACTCCCAATACTACGCACGCCATCCGTCCTTGGCCTGCCGCTGCAGCTCCGGATCTGCGATCGCTCCGCTGCCGGACTCAGGCGGTGGCCGCATGGCGCGCGCCTCCGTGCGACGCTTGCGCTGCCACTTCCGAACAGCTTCGCCGTCAACAGAACTGGCGGCCTGGCAGAGCTGCTGCTGCTAAAGGCTTGTTATAATGACAGGTGCCGGCGGTCACGGGGACCGCCTGATGCGTGCCACGCCTGTCAGGCACAGAAACACAACGCACAGAAGCCCACCAACAAATAAGTACTGCCATGCGCGAGCAAGACTGCTATAAATGTGGCGGCAATGCAATGCACAATTTTCTTGCAGGCGTTACATGCCACCCAGCAGGGAGTGTCTTAGGAGCTCCTAAGACACCTGTGCACACAGCCACGCGCACAGCAAAATACTGGTGAATCAAGCGATATGCCCACCAGTTTGCCCACTTGAAAGCCGTAGTATGCCACTCACATGGTATCAAAGTGCAGTGCCCTCAGCTCCTGCAGCATGCCAGCAATAACAGTGGGGTAGCTGCTAGACACTCATACCGACCTGATGAAGCGTGCCAGCGTATAATTTGAAGTATGTCATCGCTGTGCGATTGCTGCACACAACTGCTGGCATGCATGCCGCCACCCATGCTCAGCGCTCCAGATACACGCGTGTGGCGCGCGAGTCATATGACGAGTACAGGTACGGGTGCCCTGATCCGCTGCTTTCACAGCGGCAACAACCGCATCCGCACCACCGCCAGTCGCGCGCTTGTCAGCCACAGCAGCCTTGCATTCCTCCTGGCACAGCTGGCAAATGTGACGCCTGCCAACCACGTTCTCGTCGCAATCGGTGTCGGACTCCGACAGGCGCCGCGCCTTGACCACACCTGTTCCACCCATTGCCCTGCTGCACCTTACCCTGCTCAAAAGCCTCCCACCCGTGACCGTAGGGACATGGCAGAGCTGGGCGCCCTCTCGTTGCCACCTCACATAGGCGCCCAGAGATGAATAGCGCTGAGGGTGAATGCGCCCCTACCACGGACGGCTAGCAGCACTGGCGCCAGATGCATTGCAGCAAAAATCAGTTCCCCTTTCAAACAGCAATTGATGACCAGGACGCCAGCCCCCCCCCCCCCTTCCTCCCCGTTCCTCTTAGCCTTGTTTAGGTGATGTGCCATGAACTGCTGTTGGAAAGTGCTCAACGCAACTGACCCAAGTCCAGGTAGGCCTCCGTCGCCCATCTCACTCAGGCTCCTGCTCGCCATCAGCTGCGGATGCATCGCCACCACTCCCATCGCCAGCATCACCACCAGCATCACCATCAGCACTGCTGCGCCTGCCGCCCTTGGTTGTGCTGAGAACGGGCCTGCGATGCAGCCGCAGGCTGCTATGGCCGTGGCCTGCGTGTGCAAGAGTAGCACTAGATGAGTGTATAAAAGCAGCACCGAGGAAGTGTCAGCACTACGGGCAGCATGCGGCCGCGTGTGCAGCACGCGACTAGTCGCGCGCGCACTCAGGCTGTTGTTTTGGCACGCACAGTCGGATGCTCACCTGCCACTCGGAGGGCACTGCGGGTGGCTGAGACGCTGTGGAATGTAGGGTGAGGCCTTCGCAACAGCCAGGGGTACAGCTGCTGGCTGTGGAGGAGGCTGCCGCTGCTGCTGCTGCTGCTCCAGTGCGACCGCCCTTGCTACAGACCACAGCGTCGAGCCTCCTCTCATCATCGCGGTCAGGCTTTTAGTGCACCACTGCGGCCCTTGAACTTCGCCTTGGGCGCCTGCAGTTGCGCTGTCACCCTGCTCGTCTGCTCCTGCAGCACGGCGCTCGCCTGCAAGCCAGCAAAGGGCCTAGCAAGCGCTGTACATGCCCTGGTGTGGTGGGATTTGAAGCAAAAACACAGCAAAAAAGGGGGGGGTCTTGTCCACAAGTCCACAGTCACGCTGTCACACACCCCCTCAGAAAAATTGCCTCTCGAAAAATTGCCTCTCCCAGAGTGCGCTAAATGTATTGCCCCGACGCAGGCTGGGTACTTGTAGGCCGCACAGGCTGCAGCAGGCGTGCGGAGGTGTGAGCACCAAGGCTGGTCAGTAGCAGTGGTGTCAATATCAGCTGGAACAGCATTGCTAGTGTATAGACAGTCCCGCACGTGACACGGACAATCAAGCCACCTGCAGGGCGCAGATGAAGCAGCCACTAGGAACAGGTAGCAGGTCACTATATTGCTGCTGCAGCTGCAGGCTATCGCTGCTGGTGCTGTTTGGAGCCAGCGCCTGTGCGTCCCTGCGCGCGCCCGCCCCGCATACCCGGCACTGTGTAGCCCAGCCAAAGGTAACGGGTGGAGTAATGGGGGCATGCCACCGGGGTGTCAGGCGGAGGCGCAGGACGCGTGTGCAGCAGTGGCAGTGACAGGAGCAGGCGGGCGTCCAGCACCCTGACAGCACATGGTGGCAGGGTCTCCTCCGTACCTGACAGCCTGTGCACCCCACACGGCCTCCTGAAGCAAGACACTGCGTGGGCGGGCTTGTGGGCATGCTTACTAGACCGGGCTGACTGCACGGGCGGGGCACATACCAGGTGAAAGCAAGCATCGGTAAAGAGAGAAACGCAAGCATCGGTGTAACTGCCAGCGGGCTGGGTTGGCCGTTACAGCAGCACCCTGACGACACTCAGGGTAGAGGCCTCCGCCGCCTGTGGATCCCTGTGGACCTACTGATGCAAGTGCTGTTGCAGGCGTGGTCTGCCATTGGGCATGCGGGCCTACTGGTGCATAAAGTAGCGTTCTGTATCAAAATCAATTGAATAAAGTAGCGTTCTGTATCAAACCAATTGAATAAAGTAGCGTTCTGTATCAAACCAATTGAATAAAGTAGCGGTCTGTATCAAACCAATTGAATATGGTAGCGTTCAATTGAATATGGTAGCGTTCTGTATCAAACCAATTGAATGAAGCAGCGTTCTGTATCAAACCAACTGAATAAAGTATCAATCCAATCGAAGTGCAGTAACGGGCACGCATTGTTTCCACCACGTCGACCACAACAGCAACATAAGACATCAGCCGGCCACGGCCGCGGTGGGCAGCAGCAGGCAGCAGTACTGTGATTGAGTACATGTTATTATTTATATCGGCGCACCACTTGACGCAGTTGATGTGTGCCATCGGGGCTGACGTGGGCGCCATCGCGTGCCGGCGGCACGTTTGCGGCGTTGTAGCTGGATCTAAAATTGCGCGTACTTGGCACGTGACCAGCCCGTGTTTCCATCGCCAATCTAACTTGCGGACCGCTGTATGGTCTGTAGCTTGGAACTCCATGCACATCACGCAGCAGTTCTCACGGGTGTACCCCACGTGCACATTTCGTCTCTCGAGGGATATCCTCTAGTTACCCTCCTTTGTCAACGGGATTCCGCTGTAGAAACACACACCACCTTGCTCGCGGTACATGTTGACGACGTCCTCAGATGTGATGTCACACACCAGCCCGCGCGCCAAACGGGTCGGCATCTGACAGTGACTTTTCGCAATCGCTACCAGCCTCATGAATGCCGCGCGCCAGGGTGACTCGTTTTTCTTGGCCCTGATACGCATGCATTTCTTGCATGTCGTCCTCGGCTTCTCATAGAAGTCGGCTTGTGCTTGCCACATGCTGCAGCGCGAACAAAGAGTTAACAGGACGCCATTCACCTCCTTCCGCTGTATGGGCATGGGGGTTGTGGACCGGGCTGTGGGGGGCTTGGACAGCGCTTCACGCACAATGGCCTCGACGGTGGCGGCGCGCACGCTGTCAGTGTGCGTGGCGGCGTACTGGGCCTTTGCTGCAGTCCACCCAGCGCGCACGTTGAACTCCAGCGCGCAGGCGAAGGTGTTGAGAATCAGGTAGTCCTCGCTGTCGCCAGGTCGTACAATGCTAGCCTGCCGTGCCGAATTGGGCCGTAATACCATTGGGAGACCGCTATATATGCACCGGTCACCCTGGGCCCGACACATGTCATCAAAGATGGCGCCTGTCATGGCATTCTGGTCCATGCCACGCTGCTTGGACCGCTCCTTGGATGGCCTAACAAGGCCATTGGTGAATCCCGTGCGCGTTCTTGTGTACAGTGCATTGCAGTCCTTGCATGCGAAGCACGTCCCGTCTTTTCCGTTTTTGTCCTTCAAGGTTGCTGAAGCAGGCCAGGGGCTTTGTTAGCCGGCAATCATTATGTCCGCAGCACTTGTCATCCGGCGGGCGAGTCGGCATTGTTGCTGCTGGCACCACGTCGTGCCCCGGGTCGCTGGCGGAGTGCGAAGCCCCCGACTCCCTGGGGCCCACTACCTTGCAGTCCGATGTGTCGCGTGCGGGGCGCGCAGGCCCCGGCTCCGTGCGGCAGCGCTTGGGGCCCGATGTGTCACGGGGGCCCTGCTGCGCGTCGCGGTCGGCGCGTGGCGGCTCAGGCTGGTCCGGCGTGCCGCTGGGGACCTGTGCGTCCCCGGGGTACCAACTACCCCAATGGACCCCCCTACATCCGCGGCCCTGGTGGGGGGGCTGGCAGGCCCTCAAATTTTGAAAAGCTATTAACTTTCGATAATCAACTAGTTAACACCCGCAAGTTTGATGAAACGCAACCGCCTCATCGAGACCTGCTCGAATCCGGGGTTTGCGGTTACATGTCATGTGGGGGGGAGTGCCCCTCAGCAACAGACCATCTGCGAGGTGCCGATGCCGCCAGCGTCTGCCGCAAGGGCCGCAGGGCCGGCGGCCCCGGTAGCGCCAGATGGCGGCAGCCTGGTGGGGCGATGTGCTTGGTGCGATAAGGAGCAGAACGGGTTGGTTGGGTTGAAAATGTGCGTGAAGTGCCCTCGCGCTGGCCGCACCAAGCGTGCGGAGGGCACTCCTCTCCCCCGTAACTTGGGCCCCCTGTGTGACGGGTGCAACAGTAGGGTGCACGGGCGTGACAACTAAACTGGGACCCAGCAAGGCTTCTTGTCTGGCCCCTCCTGCGAAGACTGCGATGGCGACGGACACGTGTGGTGCCTGTCATGCAAAAGGGTGCTTTGTCAGCACTGCTTCGACCTTGAGCACAAGAGCGAGAACCCCGTGTTCAAAGGGCATACCTGGCTGGACTTGGTGCAGCTAGCAGACGACCCTCTCAAAGGTGAAGTGCTTCAGGCAGCCGCAGTGCTACCGCAGCAGTGGCAGCAGCAGCAGCAGCAAGCTCCCATTGTCTTGGCTGCAGCAGCAGCACCCCTAGCCACTAATGCCGCCGCAGCAGCAGCGCCAGGAGCTGCTTTGGGCACACACGGTACCACACCAGCATTCGAAACACTCACTTACGGCTGAAGTAGCAGCAGTAGCAGCAACAACAGCAGCTGCTGCAGCAGCAGCAGTAGCGGCAGCAGCAGCAGCTCGCTTTGTCTCACGTGCAGCAGCAGCCCCAGCAGCAGGACCACGACCACCATTACGAAGATGTCACCATCTCAGTGCACAACGTGCTTCTGCTCATCAGGTCAACATAAATGCTACTCACACAGTTATTATATTAGTGAGCGCCATACTGCGAATTGCTGGGTATTAGCTGACCTCCCGCGCGTCCTGGCAGGAGTGCAATGCGTCAGTTATTGTTCGCTGGTTAATGGCGCAGTGTAGTTGTCACTGTCTTAAAGCTGTAATACTTCGGTATTCCATGTGTTTGCTTGAACTTGAAAACCGTCAGTCACATGTCGCTTTCATGCATCAATGCCATTCAGTGACTGCAATAGCCTACTAAGTGCGTCCACTTTCACACCGCATACACGCCTCCCTACCTTGCCTGTACCAGGTTCTTCAGGGACTTTACCCCGCACTTGCCCTGTGAGCTTGACCAAGATGGCAGTGACTGCTGTGAGCTCAACTTCTCGGAGCTTTGCGGCTGTGGCGCGTCCTCGACTATGCAACGTATCTACACGCACCACGACGCCCTGCACGCTGCACCGAAGTTTTGGCACGTGCAGGGAGAAATGCACAGACCGGGTGCTCCCTTGCGCAAGCGCCGACACGAGAAACTGCGTGACATCTGGCACAAGGTAGGCCACGCCCAAGCACGCCACATGGCTGATGTCCCTTGCCACAATGGCTGCCTTGCAATGATGGGCTCTGTAAATTATGCAGACATGCAAGTTTTGCGCCTGGCAACGATATGACCTTTCAGCGTGGCCAATGCTTTGCTATGTGCGCTGTGTATACTTGCGCCTTCTTGCCTGCGCAGGACACCATGACAGATGAAGGCGAGGTGCCAGCTGCGGACCTCACCAAGTACCCAAGGTCAGCTGGTGACAATGGTCTTACGGTATGATGTATTGCGCTTTCAGACTCATATTGGCCCGTCAACGTGTTGTGAAGCGGGCAGCCATTACACTGCTGACAGCTGCTCAGTCCCAGGCTGCATGCACCTTGAAGGATGTGCCTGGCATAAGCTCCAGGCTAGGCTAGCCATTACTGAGTGTGCACTTTGACTAGATTCCTTCGGCCATGCATCCCATGTCAACTTGAAAAAGTGACTTTGCTGAGCCGCACTGCGCTGCGTGTCCTCTGCCTTGGGGATTGCCAGCGACGCGCAGCTCATCGAACAGTGGAAGCTAGGGCAGCAGCGAGCGTGCAAGCTGGCATGGCAACTGGGCATGCGCCCAAGCGGCCTGCTCAATGTCACGTGCATGCCACCGGAGCTTCACGGCCTTGCAGCGGCAGATCTGTGGTTTGTGGAGCCCTGGGCAGAGGAGCAGGCTGCAATCCAGGCAATGAGCAGTGCTGGCAGGGAGGAGGTGGACGACGGGCCTCTTGCTCAGCAGCCTGGGACCCACTCGGAGCCGGAGAGAACAGGCGCAGCAAGGTGCATGTCCAACTCACCACTTTACATTTACCTTCGTAGCTGATGCAACATAGGTAGCAGAGAAGGTAATTAGGCAAAGTTGCCATCCTGAATGTGGCACCTTCAGCCAGTTATTCTGCACCATCTCGTACTTTGCCTTTTATGATGGTGCTGTAGTACATGTATCCACAGCATATGACGCAGCTACCGCGGATACGTTTATGTACGTAGTACGGCATGAGTTTGCATGCGCGTATCATGCCCCCACACCTCATGTGACATCCATATGCAAGCACCAGCAGCCGCCACACAGTTGCTAGTTGATCCTGGTATCACCTGCACAACTCATGCATGGCAAGCTTTGGATAAATCTGGCACTGCTGCCCTGCGCCTATTCTTGCAGCACTGAAAGTGGTGGACCGGGCATGGTGGCAGACGCTTCTGAGTCTGCCACTCGCACCGAGGGCCAACACCTCTTTGGTGCGACACCACACGCAATCCCTGATGGCATGGACGCCCCGGGCGCCAGCGCTGCTGGGCATACCTTTGCCAACGTGGAAGACGACTTCGGCGAGCAGCAGGAGGTTTATGCCATCGACCCTTCTGCAGCAAACGACACTGCGCTGGCACGAGGCCAGCTGCGTGCGATGGTCGAGGACCTCATCGCCCAGAACATCACCGACGGCTCTGATGGCAGCGGCGATGTGGTCACGGCCATCAATGAGCCAGCAGCTGCCGCGAAGGTGTGCCCCCATGTTGAGGTGCCTGGACGCGGTCTCGTGTCTGTGCAGCAGCTTGTGTGGGAGCTCAACCACGCAAAACCAGGGGAAAAGCTGTCAAAGGACAGACTGACGCGCGTGGCTCAGCAAGGTCTGGTGGTGGAAGGGAAAACACTGTCACAGGTACGCTTTCACTGCTGCACCATGTGAGGTTTTTAGCGTGTTAAAAGGCATGGCGTTGCGTGAATGCATGCACATAAAGTTATGATTGCAATCAGCGGCGCGTGACACTGCCATGGCATGCCTGCCCGCACAAGATACTAAGCGGACTGCATAAAGACTCACGAAATTGCACTACAAGCAGGCACAATTGTTTTCATTGCGCATTGCATCACCTGCCGCTGCTTCAGCAATTGCCACCATAAATATCGCTTGAAGCACTACAGTATCTGGCACGCTGCCTGCTCACGTCGTTTGCTCACATTGTGCCACGTGCTCGCTGTCTGCCGGCCTTTTGCAGGCACTTGAGGCCGAGAAGCGCATGCTGGGCTTGCAAGGCGACTTTGCCATGACCTTTGAGGTGGATAGCTGTCCAGAAGGCGGCAGTGCGCGCGCCGGCTGCTACACATACTGGCTCGGCAGAGTTGAGCGCCTGATCAAAGTCGCTGGACGAGGCAAAGTGGAGTACAGGGAGCCTGTGGACCTGGACAAGGTTGAGGGCACGATATGGGTGGTTGCGCATTGGTACAAGGAATGCCCGGGTAGAAAGGGCATGTTTGTGCTGACCCAGCCTGACCACAAATGCTATGACATCCAGCATGTGCTGGCGCCCGTGCAACTGGCGCCCACCAGGAGTACTGCTGATGATGGCATTGTGTCATTTGAGTACCACCTCAGCGCAACGGACAAGGCAGCACTTGATGCAGCAGTGGCAGACATTGCGCGCAGCGAGTCCCAGCATACTAGTGGCAGCGGCACCTCTCAGAAGAAGCGGAAGCGCAATGTGGGCTCGCAGCAGATGGCTGATGACGGTCGGGTGTTGCGCACTGTGGTGGGCACCAGTGGCCGCAGGAGGCAGGCTGTGGGGTTTGAGCACCAGTGAGTGCCCCTGCTCATTGCATGCGTCTACAGAGCAAGTCATACTCTACGCAAACATTTGAATAAGACGTGAGCACAACACACAGGTTTGCAAAGCCACACAATGTTTGCACTGCGTGTTGCCCGCCCCAGGCTCAACTTAAAGGGCATATTATTCTTGTTCTTCTGCAGTTTTATTCCTATCAGACCAGCTCATCAGACTGAGCACGACGAGAGCTGTCCAAAAACGCTATCTAATAGGCGGGGGGGGTCTATGATAGGTGGTAATAGAAAGTGGGGGGGGGAAGCCGTTTTGGGGCCGCGGATCCGGGGGGGGGGTAGGGGGTAGTTGGTACCCCGGGGTGCGTCGCGGTCGCGGTCGGCGCACGACGGGCGTGCCTGACAGTACGCACGCCAGCACGCCTGCTAGTAGGCCGCCTGTTGCGCGCACGCCTGCTGGTAGGCTGCCTGTTGCGCGCACGCCTGCTGGTAGGCCATCTGTTGCACGCACGCCTGCTGGTAGGCCGTCTGTTGGTGGGCGATGGTGTCGTGCTGCCTCTTGCCGAGCACCGACGGAGCCAGCGCCTGGGCGGGGTAGGCAAGTCCCCAGCCGCCGGCGGGCGCGGCTGGGTTCAGGCTGAGGCCGTTGGCGCGCACGAGGTCCGCCACGTATTTGTCGGTTTCGTGCTGCGTGAGTACCATTCTTCTCAGCTGATGCGGGTGAGTGACCTGGTGCTGTTCAGAGGCACACAAAAAGAACACTCTCCAAAACCACGGCAGTTACATTTTCACTCACATCGCCGCGCAAAAAAAAGAAATTGCCGCTCAAGTAAGCGGCACTACACTTTCGCGCCGCACCGCGACCCTAATCAACCGCGCACGCGAAACCCTACAGCCAACTACATACCACCGCGACCCCGAAGCCACCCCTTGTGCAGCGCGACCGCGACCGCGACACCACCGCGACCGCGACACCCCCCGACCACCGCGACCATTTGTGGACACGGTCGGCACGGTGCGCAGCAGACATATACAGACAACAAAGCAGGCGCGAGAAAACGGGCCGGACTTGTATATATATTTGTCATTACATATCGCAGGCCTCGTACAGCTTCTAAAAGCTGTGGGGCCGCAACGTCGCCCATTCACCAAGGAGGCGTTCACCTCACCAAGACAAGGCAAGTTGTATGCGACGCACATTACATATTTTGATGTGGTCGCCGTCATGGAACATCATGGCCACGCAGTTGTCCTACACTCGGGGTGGTGGCGCCTAAGATGCGGATGGGTCCCATCATGGGATGCTCCAATTTGAACTCATCCTTCAACAGGTCCTGCACGGCCTGCAGCCGCTCGCGGGTGATGCCAAACCAGACGCCGCGCCACATGACGAGGTGGTGGTGGTTATCGTCGATGAGGCAGGAATCACTGTTGGTCCAGAAGAGGCTGCAGTCGTCCGGCAGCGGCCCTGGCACCTTCTCCAATATCTGCATGTGGAAGCGCTGGTAAGGCAGGGGCTCATCCTGCTGGACCGCCCTGGCCTTGGCTTGCTGGCTGCGACTGTTCTTCCTGACCATCTCGCAACAGGGGTTGTGATTGCCTTGCCACCACCGCGACCGCTAAGACCCCCCTTAGGCCACCGCCACCGCGACCGCGAAGACCTCGCATACACAAACGGCGGTTTCACATCCGCCAACACCCCCCTTAGGCACCGTGCATGACCCATCCGCACCCGCGACCGCGAAGACCCCCTCTAGGCACCGTGCGTGACCCATCCTCACCCGCGACCGCGAAGACCCCCCTTAGGCACCGTGCGCGACCCATGCGCTCCGCGTCCACCAAGACCCCCCTTAAGCCAGTGGCACCGCCATCGCGAAGACCCCCCTAGCGCCCCACGGACCGCGAAGACCCCCCTAGCGCCCCACGGACCGCGAAAACCCCCCTTAGCCACCGCGACCGCGCACGCACCGCGACCGCGAAGACACCCCCTTAGCCACCGCGACTGCAAAGACCCCCCTAACTGCGACCGCGACTGCGCACGCCACCGCGAGACCCGCATCGCGCACCCCGAGCAGTTATATGTTTTCTGTCTGCAAATGGTGTATCATGGACGCATGTGACTACATTGATCACGCTACAAAATTCGTCAGGCCCAGGCCACCCACCGGCAAGGCAGGCGCCCAGAGCTTCATGTAGTTCATTAAGGTCTCTCGAGACCGAGAAAGGTTGCCGTGTGTGTAGTTTGTTAAGGTCTCTCGAGGCCGAGAACAGGGGGCGTGGTTACCGTTGCACAGGAGATCTGATGATCAGTTTGTAGAGCTCCCCCTCCCCCCATCCCACTGCTATTTCTACAGACCCAGGCCCCCAGGGCCCTGGAGGAGAAATGGATTTTATAACCTCCCTCTGTAGTGCTGCTAGCAGACGGGCCTCCCCCCTTCGCCATCTCCAAAGAAAACTATAGCAAAGCGGCCGCGACCTCCGCCGCGATAACCGCAGCGCCAAGACAGGCGCCACCGCACCAGGCCCACACTGGCAGGGGTGAATTTTCGCCAAGGCTGGGGAGGGGGGGGGAGGGGCCGTCGGCGTCCTCGAATGCACGGTGGCACACCCACGCGACGAACCACGCGGGAGGAGGCACAACGAAAACCAGCCAAAATCCTAAGAAATAGCCCGGAATTGCAACCACACCAAACAGGAGGGCGGGCATGTAGCAACACTGCCGGTGTTCCAATATAAAGCATGTGTAACAATAGACTGCTGATGAAAAACCCATGACCATCAAAAACCAAGGCCATAGTAGCCCCCCTATCACCACCACTACCATCACAACGAGGACGCGCACTGCCAACCACGGATCCAACCAGAACATAGCCCAACGCCAAAGAGGCCCTTGGACCTCCCCAGGCGGTATACCCGCCCAGTCCAAGCAGAGGGCCACCATGGTCCAAGGCAGTAGGACTAAAGATAACAGCAGGAGGTAAGCGCACGCCAGGCGCATCTGCCACCGCCATATGTAGCGGCCGAGGACCTGCCGCGGCGCACAGCAAAAAGTAGGGGGGGGGGGGGGGCTCAATTAAAACCAAGAAAGGATACACCTGGTAACATCTGAGTGCTCTTGACGTTGTGTATTGCCTGCTCGTAGCAGATAGAGGCCCTTGCCTGTGCCCAGAGCATTGCTATAGTAAACCTTCCAGAAGAAAGAGGAGAAAGCGCAAAGGGTGCATCAACCATATATCCACGGTCGCCTAGTGGACGTGGCCCAAATGCTCTAAGACTGCTGGACGTTGTGTTGTCACAGGAGACTTCGAGAGCAGAGAGAAAAGCTTGAGGAGGGACTGCAAAGGAGACGTATGTTGAGTTGAAGCCATCGCTGTAATGGCTCTGACACTTGGCCGGCTCCCAGCACTCAGCACATCGGACTCTAAGTCTAGTAAGGCGGCGGACGGCGCGCCTCGTTGGAAGTACCCAGGCCTCACAGGTGCATCCTCTGTTACGCGGCGCGGGAGTATATTAGTGCTGCCCCGTCCTGACCCTGCCAATGGACCTTGCCCCTACCACTGATGCCAACTGGTCAGCACTCACCCTGGGCCTGCACCACTGCTTCAGACCCACATCGCCGCCCTCAGCTTCGGCTCCAAGGGCAAGGTCGCCGGCGCTGCACGCCACGCGTTGCAGCGGCACAGTGTGCCACGTGAACGCCGGCGGGTGGCCGCGCCATAGCCCCAACGCCACCCAGAGCCAGTGCAGCAGCCCCACGAGCAGCGCCGCCGGCAGAGTCAGCCAGCGAAGCGCCGGCAGGACGACGCTGTAGGCCGGCGGGTACCGCGGCAGTGGCTGCTGCGGCAGCGGTGGGAACATCTGGTTCTTGCAGGCTCCAGGCCTGCAGCGGAGCGTCGCACACAAGTTTGAGTCAGGTTAAGGTTGTGCGCTCTACATGGGGCAACACCCGTTATATGAGGCTCTGGTGGGTGTCAACCACCACCATGGAGTCCAAAGACCCCTTCGCTGTGTGCACTTAAGTAGCCCGTCAATGGGGGGGGCGATCCCGAGCCTTTCCCTACAAGGTCCGGTCTCTATTGTGTGCACCGCAACCAATAGGTTAATGGGTTCAAAAACACATTACACAACTTGAAGACAAAATGGAGCATCGCATTCTTCATCCCCGAGGGGGGGGGGGAGGGGGGTCTCGCGGTGGCGCTGGGAACAGTGGCGGCAGCAGGCAGCAGGGCCTGCCCACACGGGGCGCCCAAGGTTGCTGGCGAACACGACGAGTGGCTATTAGATGAGATCTCGTGACACCCGGAGGGGCACCCGTGACACCCCAAGAGGCAGAAGCGATGCGAGGCATGTGTGCCCTCTCGCCGGATCTCAACAAGCACAGGTCCGATGCTTGACACGTGGCAAGCCAATATCCGAACACTGGCGGCAGCAGTACGAGCCGCCCGTATGCGGGGGCATCTGGTGGTGGCCTGTGGCGAGCCCGCAGCTACGGCACAACGCACAAGTCACGGTGCCGCTCGAGATGGGTAGAAAATCTGACATTTGAGCGTATACGCATCAAAAGTATTCAGCAACAGTAACAGTTGCTGTGTGTGTTTGATAAATTATCTGATGCTATTAGCGAGCTCTAGAGGTAAACTAGGGTATTCCGGAACGGGGGGGGTTCCGGAACAATTTTCTTTGTATTCAAGTTCTTGGCGGGACTTTGTCGACAATTCAATGGATTTGGTGGCGGGTGGCCCATCGCTTGGCAAGGCTGCTCAGTAAGTGGGCGTGTCCAAGACAGCACTGTGGCGGCGTGTCAATGGCCATTGTAAAGTTGATGCCCGCAATGGCTCAAAGCGGACTTTGAGCGATGAAGAGGAGAGGTGGACAGCTGCATCCACCTGGCAGCGGCTGGCTTTGGCTTGACCGTGCCAATGCTGGTGAAGAGGGTGCTGGTGATCTGCTCTGATAGCAGGCGCGTGCCCTGGGCCTGGTCGTGCCTGGGTGGAGCGTTTTTTCGCCCGCTGGAAAGACACGCTTTCAGTGTGTAGCTGCCGCATCTACGACACCAACAGGCGTGCTGCTGATGACCTAGAGGAGGCCAGGCAGTACTTCGAGAGGGTCACCGAGGTGCTGGAGGAGCACAACTTCCCGGACAGCCACATCTGGAACTTCGATGAGACAGCTGTGTAACTGTTGAAGTTGGAGGGCCTGCAGCTTGCTTGTTGTGTGTTTAGATGCATGGTGCTTGAACAGTGTCCAGCCTTTTGCGTACAATGTTTAACAGCCATGCCTTGTGCTGCACACTACGTTGCAGGCTCCATGCTGCAGGGCACCAGGGCGTCAAAGAAGATCGCTGCCGCCGGCAGCAAGACGGTGAGCAGCATCCGCTCCCCAGGCCGCGAGAACACAACCCTGGGCCTCGCCATCAACGCCGCCGGGGGGCACTGGACGCCGCTCATTATCTTTAAGGGCAAGTGCGTCTCTGCGGCCTGGATGCGCGGCGCGCCACCCAGCAACCTCTTCTACGCCACCGAGACGTCTTACATGGACACCGACACCTTCCTCAAGCACATTGTGCTGTTCTGCGCGGCGCTGCCGCCTGGCCTTCACATCATGTTCTTCGACGGCCACATCTCTCACATCTCCCTCGAGACCATCGAGCACGCGCAGCAGCATACCTACTGATGTTCCAGCTGCCGTCCCACACGTCCCACAAGCTACAGCCGCTGGACGTCTGCGTCTTTGGCCAACTGAAGCTGTGCCACACCAAAGCGCTGGAGGCATACGCGCGCGCGAACCAGCTGGCACCTATCAAGGATGACGTGTGCCAGCTGCTGGGAGAGGCGTTCGCGGAAGCGGTCACCCCCGCCAACATTCGGGCATCGGGAGCTGGGCTGGTGCCGCTCGACCCGGCGCGCGCGATTGACAGGCTGCTGGGGGGGGCGCACCACAAGCGCAGGGCGTAACACAGCAGTGACGCTCTACCAGTCATGCTGCAGGACCTCACCAACACGGCTGCCGCGCTGGGTGAGCGCCAGGTGCGCAGCCTCCAGCGGCAAGGGCACTCAGTGGCCGGTGTGCGCGCTACCACTGTCATGATGAGCTCGCTGCTCACGATGAAGAAGCGCAGTGCGGTGCAGCACAAACGCGCCGGGCTCACGCTGGGGGGGCTGCTTGACGCGGGGCAGTTGCGCCAGGCAGCCTTGGAGCAGGAGCAGGCAGCTGCTACGGTGGTGGCGGACAAGGAGGACAAGAAGGCGCGGCGCGTAGAGGCCAAGCGGCTGCGCGAGGAGGGCGTCGCAGCGCCGCGCCGCGTGCGCGGCCGTGGCCGCCGTGCGCGGCGGCGTCGGCCGTGG
>JAULBY010029162.1:0-16184 GCA_032358315.1 Ophiocytium majus
CTCCCCCCCCCCCCTCACCCCCCCCCCCCCTAAATCCCCCTCCCCCCTTTTTCCAGGTTGTGGAGATGACTGACCGCTCGCCGGGCATCAAGAACATTGACGCGCTGGTGCCCCTGGCCAACATGTTCCAGTATGTCTCGCACCTGCGCTCTGTGTCCAAGGGCCGCGCGCAGTACTCCATGACCCTCAAGAAGTACGACTTCCTGCCCGCGTCCGTCGAAAAAGAGATCACCACGGTGAGCGTCCACTGCGTCAAAACTGCTGAAGTTTGGGTGTGTGCTGACGCTTCTGTTTGAAGTTGAAGTTGAGTTGGGCAGCTGGTTTGTGTGTGGAGGGGGAGGGGGGGTATGTGTATTAGTGCAAGAAGTACGCGACTTCCTGCAAGCGTCTGTCGAAAAAGAGAGCACCACGGTGAGAGTCCGCTGCCATGCAGCTGAAGCAGTTGAAGTTTGGATGTGTGCTGACACTGCTGTGCGTGGATGGCACACTGTGTGGACCACAGCTGTGCTGAGTCGTGTGCCATTACTGAACTTATCAAAAAAAATTGAACTGCCGTTATTATGAACTTCTGTATTGGCGTGCATGCCTGTGCGGTTATGCTCCACCCACAATATGTCCCCCCTGCAGTGTGTCCACAACACAAACTGTATTGCGCGCTAACGGCCCCTTTTCCTGCCATGTACGCCACCCGCTCTCGTGCGCCGCAGAAATATGCCGGCAAGGTGGCTGCTGACGACGAGTAGAGAATCAATACACGTCAGCACGCCAGCTTTGACAGCACCGCGGTGGCCCCCGACGGCAGCCGTGCTCAGCGGCAGCTGCGCTCAGCAGCAGCTCATACCGCAGGCCCTTTGGGGGTTGTGGGGAGGGGGGGGGGGGGGGGGGGGGGGGGGCCGGTGGTTGCCCCTTGCAGGTGCGCTATGAACGCCTGAGGGGCCATGCGTAGTGTGAGGCTTGGCCCGCTCTGCAGCCACCTTACTCACTGGCCTCTATCGCATAATTGGACATTTCAAGTCTTTTTCCCCAGTCTCGCACCGCCGCGGCGCCATTACAGCTGCTGTTAGCACATGCCGCTGCTGTCATGTTTGGAAACGAGCGTGGTGATGCAGCATGAGGTAGAGACTCTGGACGGCGGTATATACTATGGCGGGCCGGCCTGCCCACTCGGACGCCCCGCTTCCTCTCGACCTGGCTCTGGTGGTGGTGGCGGCTCCGGCGGTGGTGGCTCCCCAGTGTGTGGTGTGTGTGCGGCAAAGTTGCGAGCATGGCATGGCCAGGGGCTTGTGTCAGCCCTGGTGCTTCCTAACTACCTATGCACTGCACGCATTTTCTTGCAGGTCGTGCACACAATTGAGAAATACGGGGGCGTTGTAGGTGGGTAAGGTCACTGCCCAGGCACAGCACAGTGAGGTACATCGCCACTTGGGCCAGCAAGCAGCAAGCGTAGCAATAAGTCAAGCCGCAGACACCACAAACATGAAGGCACCTGTCATCATGTAAGCGCGGAGGCAGTGCCAGGCACTTGATCACACGCCAAGGTGTGTATGCACGCGCACTTGGGTGTGCAGCAGTTGCTGCACACATTGACGGGGCGCCTTTGCAGCAACTGCGCACCGCTGTGTGCCGCTCGCAAGCACCAGCGTGCCAGGTGCGTCTGCCGTCGGTGAGGTGCACTTTCCGGCTTCAGTTCAGCGCGCGACATATATGGCCTGTGTGAGCATTGCAGCTGCGCCATGGCATCGCAAGACAAAAGCTTGGCGCAGCGCTAGGCTGCTGCTTTGCTGCGCTGCTGTGCAGCTACCAGTACCCCCTGAGGCCGTCAAAGCCACATCAGAGCTGTGACTTGTGCTGCAGCTGTAGCTGCATGCACAGTGGCTGGCGAACAATGGCGCCATGCTGCAGGTTGTCGCAGCCAAGTGGCATGCCGCCGCGCTTGCGCAACTGCATGCCAGCAAACACTGGCTGCACCCCCCTCTAACTGCGACATGCCAATTCCACGGCCCCTGTGCTGTCTGCAGCTCAGCACAGCGTAGCCCATTCCACTTGTGTCAAAACCATGAAAGATTTTTATTCCCCCGCATCAGCCGCCACTGCAGCGCAGCCTCGTTTGCGAAGCTTGAGCTCAAGCAGGCAGCGCAGCTCCTCGAGTGCGGGACGCGCTGCCTTGAGGCCTGCGGTGATCAGCAGCAGAGAAGGCGGGCAAGTGTGCTCAGCAATTGAGTGTGTGTGGCAGCGCGCCGTGTGCTCAGCAGCGGATGGGTGCGCAGCAGTGCTGAGCAGGTCGGCAGCAGTGCGGCAACACATTGCGGCAGCAGGAGGTGCGAGCACCTGCAGTTTTCTGGCAGAATATCAAGCACTTTGGAGTACCACACAGTACGGTACAGAACAATGATGGTGCCACACTGTGCTGCGTACGAAATTAGTAATCCAACGCCAGCAGCATGAGCAGCACAGCGATAGACCAGCAGCTGGAACAAGCAGCTGCGCAATGCGCATCACGGCAAGATGGCTTGCACAGCTCGGCTCAGCACCATTTGTGTATACCTGACAGCAGCCAGGCACATGCTGGTCTGGCTGCACCATGAATGGTACCACAACACCATACACATGCAGTCGACCACACACAGTCATCCGTGAATGACTCTTGGGCATTCATGACACGATCACCAAATGACCACAAAAAGTGATAACAAGGAGGTATGCAGATATGACCCTACCGGTGGGGAGACCTAGAGTTTATCGCTCCTAGATTGAGTTTTCATATGAAGCACCACCACGGGCACTGTCGTGGGGTACAAAGCACTGCAGCAGTAGTAACTCATCCATGGCCACGATCAATTTTAAAATGCACACTCACTGGGCTCCACAGTGCGCGCCTTGGCCCCGCTTCCCTCAGCCTCGGAATCAGATGACGCTGCCGCGGCCGAGTGAGAGGAGTGCTTCCGTCGCTTCTTGTCGTGTTTGCCGTGCTTTTTGGACGACGACTTGTGGCTGCTGCCGTGCTTGCGGTCACCGCCGCCGCGCTTGTCTGAGTGCTTGTCCTGGTGAAGGCACGGAGGCGCAAGGGATCGCAGGTGTGGGCGGCAGCAGCGTGTTGCCTTTCGGCATCTCTCGCGGTGCAATAGTTTCTGTGTCTGGTGTGTGGAGGAATGCTACTGCAGTGGCAGGGACTGATGGAGTGAAAACACAACAACTAGACAGGGAATGGAAGCTGAGGTTGGCAAACCATTGCCATCCAACGCTCCTTCATAAAACGTGCATTCAATGGAAGCGGCTGCCGCCAGCATGCGCCCTCCACGGAGTGAAAACACAACCAGTACACAGGTAATGCACGCCGCGATTGGCAAACCATTTGCCATTCAACGCTCCTTCACAAAACGTGTAGTCAATGGAAGCGGCTGCCGCCAGCATGCGCCCTCCACTGTACTTGCACCGCCGGGAGACTGCTGGCGCACAGTACTAGGGACGCACAAGCACTCCTAGATGTAACTGTAACACACGAGCACAGCAGGCACCACATGCGGCGGCAGCGCGGCATTGCGGCATGTGAGGCGCACCCACTTTGTCCGGTGCGCCAGAGGATGGCTTTGACATGTCAACAACTCTGAGAGGCCGGCCCTGCTCCTGCCCCGTCCGTTGCCGCACGACCGTCTTGTGCTGGTACCCCTTGCCAACCTGCGCAAAATGCCACAGAGTCAAAGCACAATTATGTGCATGTGGATATGCCACCTGCAGTGCTGCCATTCAACGATGTCCGCTGAAGGGGATTTAAAAGGGGGGCTTGCACCAGCCGGCAATAATCAGTGAGCACTGCAGGGCAGTGCAGGCACCGCCGCACTGCAGGCACGGTCAGGGGCGTGTGCACAGGCACGGTCGGGAGCGTATGCACATTTCAACTTGTCACCTACCTTAATTTCTCAGTGAGGTCCGCTGGAGGGGGTTAGGAAAGAGGGGCTTACACCAGCTGGTCATAATCAGTGCATGGTCGCGAACCACCCTACGCAAAGCGCATGCCTTGACCGCTAGTGTGTCAAAAAGATACTTCAGTGGTAGTAGTAGAGGGCAATTCGTACCTTAGGTGTTCATAGGAGTGATGTGCTGGCATAGCACTGTAAAAGCAACACTGGGACTGGCCACGGCAATGACAGCTATGGAACAAAAGGCACAGACAAGACTGCACGCGCCAAAGCGCAGCGCTGCACATACCAGCCCAGTAGGGGTGAGGAAACCCTAGAACCCTACTGAACTCAGCATTTAAAATGACGGAGCAGCGCAACATTGCTAGCTGTTTATACCTCTTTGCGCTTCGCAACACGTGTGACAACAAACGCTGCTGCCCTTGTTAAGCAGGGCCTGCCGCACTGCTGGTTCAAGCCGTTTTGCTGAGCACGACCTTCCGCGCTGCTGCTGCTGCTGCTTCAGAACTGCTTTGCACCTGCGGCCACTGCCACTGTGTACCCTCGCGCGCAGCACAATGTGCTGGAGCCTCGCCGCAGCGTGCCTTACCTTTCGCGGGGTCCCCAACAGAGCACCCTTCCTGTCAGAGACGGTGTGAATGACTAAATTGCTACTGCTGTCACTGCTGCGATCAGCCGCCTTGACCCCTGAAGCGCCCTACCACATTTTTCAATCCACCACTGTGTTTAAGACGCACAAATATCGTGTATGGTGTACGTCATTTTCACCGCTTCCTGCCTCCGTCTCTGGTTCCGCAGGAACCAAAACTGCACTACCCTCTGTTGTGCTGCGATGCTGCAAGAGACAACCGAGGACAACTAAGACCACACTGCTGCCACTAGTGCTGTCCCTGCACGCTGCTGCTCACGTCGCTTCCGCTCGTGTCGCCTTGACCTCACCTCAGTGTTTCTGAACTGTGTTTGGTCCACGATGCATCCCCCCCCTGTCCCGTCCTCCAACTCCCTCTCTCGTGCCTCCTTTGCCAGCGCAAGCTCCATTGCCAAGCCCGCATCAGCGTTGGCGAAGCGGGGTATGAAGGCCAGCTCCGCCGTGCCGTCGCCCTCGTCAGAGGAGCTGCCAGCATCCATCACAGCGCGCTCCAGCGCCATGGCTGCTGTTGGTCTGCTGTTGAGAGGCACTCACTGTTGGTGTGTGTTGTGTGCTTTGAAAAATGTTGCTGCCCGTTTGTGGGGGACGCGTCAACGCGATCCGCGATCCGTTAGTTCCGCCACCGTTCCCCCGGAAATTAGCTGCAGCTGGCGCGCACGCACTGCAGCGTCCTCTCCGCTGCCTCTCCCGGCCACCATGCAGGGGCGGGGCGTGAATGGGGGCAGCAGGCGCAACAGCTACATTGGCCAGCTTGACGGCGCCTATGGCGCAGCAGCCGCCAAGCTGCAGCCCGGCTACTGCACCATCGCCGCAATAGTGTCCATGATTCTGCTGGTGTTTGGTAAGCATCGCCTGCCCTCCTCCCCTGCTGGTGCTGCTGCTGCACCCGTCGCCACCACCGCCACCTCTGGCATCACCTTCCACCGCTAGTCGCCTCCTGTCGCGGCCTCGCTAGCCTGCAGTTGCTCCTCCGCTGAGAACGCTGTCTGCGCAAAATCACACTCGGTTTTGCTGCCGCCGCCTTGCCTGCCGCTGGCGCTGCGTCCTGTTGCCTCAGCCTTCCCCACGGTGACGCTGTACGGCAGGGCATCATCAAAACCTGTGGAGGCCACAGCTCTGCTGTCGCCTGGGGAGGTAGCGGGTCCGCAGCCTACAGACTATAGGTGAGACACAGGAAGGGGCACTGCAGTCGCCAGTAACGGCAGCAACGTCACCGCAGCGAGCTTCCTGAGGCAGCAGCAGGCAGAGCATTGCATTTTTTCCCCCAGCGGCAAGCGGAAGCTGCATTGGTGTCACTGATGCTGTGCTGGCCGTTGCAGCTGCGGCTCTGGTGGCGTGTGTAAAGCAGCAGCAGCAGGCGGCCTGGCACGGGGTGGCAGGGGAGAACATGTGCAGGTGCTGCGTACGCTGCCGCTGAGCATTGCTGCACTGCTGCACCTGCTGTGGCACAGGTTTATGATCATCACAGACTTGGACCAGCAGAGCCGCGACGGACCAGAAAAAAAGGTGAGCATCTAGCCATCTTGATTTCTATGACATTAGGAGTACACTTGTATGCACATGTACACATGCGTAATACGTGCACACATACATGCTGCATGTGCATGCACATTTGTGTGGAATCATTTTTCCAAGTACACGTGTTTGAGTGACTGGCAAACTTGTGTGCAGTGCCATCCTCAGCACTGCAACGCCGGCCTCCTAGTCATGCGCCCGCCATTTTGCATGGCGCTGCGACACCACTTTTTGCAATTCGAGGCTTCGCACATGGTTTCATGGCAACCGCCTTGGATGGCTGCCACCAGGGGGTACTAGGGAAAATAATACTTGGGGTTAGGGTCATAGTTAGGGGGTAAGTCTTATTCTTCCCACCCGTGCTGCCACTACGCACGCCGCCGCCGCAGTCCTTCACAGTTGAAATTGCATCATTTCCGAGGCTGCACACATGGTTTCATGTCAACCGCAATACTGACAATTTTTTTGTAGTACTGACATTTTACATCGTTCCCGAGGCTGCACACATGGTTTCATGTCAAGCACAATACTTGGCAGTATACCACCTTCGGAATTATTAATTGTTGTGTGGCTGCCACTGTGCGCGCCGCCGCTGCAGTCCTTCCACTCCAGGCTGCTGGAGGGAGCGCTGCACCGCGATGAGGACAGCGGCGGTTACAGGGTCACGTGGGGCGCATCCCACACGCTGCGCAGCGGGCACAACGAGGCGGGGCGGGGCATGGAGCTCAGCGAGCTCATCGACTTCCATGTGAGTGCTGCTGTCGCTGCTGAGCACCGCTGCTGCTGCCGAGCGCGGCTGCTGGTGCTGCTGAGCACGGCTGGTGCTGCTGAGCACAGACGAGGCGGGGCGGGGCATGGAGCTCAGTGAGCTCACCGACTTCCATGTGGGTGCTGCTGTCACTGCTGAGCACGGCTGGTGCTGCTGAGCGCGGCTGCTGTTGCTGCTGAGCTCGGCTGGTGCTGCTGAGCACAGCTGGTGCTGCTGATGAGCGCAGCCGTCGCTGCTGAGCACAGCTGACAACGTCTGCGAAGCCGTATGACAGCACGTTGAGTGTGGCTAAGCAGCACATGACTTGGCGCGGCCCCTCACTGTATGAACTGTTTCCTGAACGGACAGGAATTTTTTTTTTGCGCCGTGTCTCAATTCATTAGCTGCAGATGTCATTGATATACTCTGAAGTATATTTGAATGTTTAGTTTCCCACCCCATGTATGTTTCCACCTGCAAAGATGCTGAATATCTGCAGTATATGGAAGTTCCAAAATACGAACAGGGCTTGTTACACAGCAGTTGCAGCATTTAACTTTTGCAAAGCCGGCATGCATGGCGCGAGTGCCACCTAATACTTCAGAAGTGGATGGTGGTGTGCTCCGGAATTACACTTGCACACACTGTTGGCAGCTCCTGACACACAAGCCATGCACACTGTATTCCTCTAAGCACTTTTTCGCGATGCCCAAAGCACCGAACAACAGTAGTACACCAATGCCACACGCAGCGCCTGGGGTGTTGTGATGGGTTGCAGCGTATAAATTTCGCATTATGCGCTGTGTAACGCATGTACATAAGGCGTATAATGTATATGCAGATGAACATATGTATATGGCAAGTACGCTGTATATAAGGTTTTGGGGCGTAGAAATACGTGGATAGCCGTATTTTGTGTAACGCACTTGGAAGCATAAGTATACACGAACTTGCTTCAGAAGTATCTACTATAGACTATAGAAGTGCATGGCAACTACGCCGTGTATCGGGTATTGAGGCGTAGCAATACGTAGAAATACGCCATGCTTTGCATAACTTACAGGTGTAACATGCGTTATACGCCGTGACCCATCACTGCTGAGGTACCCACTGGGTGTTGCATGCACCACTAGCTGGCAGTGAGTCAGTGTGTGCGGTTCTGTGGTGCCTTGGCGAGCTGCCGTGTGCACCCTGTCGCTATGTCGGCGCCTTAGAAGGCAGTCACGGTGTACAACCTCACAAGTGATGGGGCACTGCTTATTTTTCGTTGCCTCACATCGTACAACGCACGCATATTTACATACAGCGTTTGATGTATGTGTAGTACGTACATGCCGATGCAGCATATTCATAAACATCATCAATCAATGTTGTATACATACATACCGCATTTGCGCCGTAATACTACCTCGGTATGCTGTTTTTAGCGTCATGTACCGGTACTGCCACATGTTACTTGGAAAAGTGTACTTCAAGTATTTACTTCAAGTAGAAGTATACACGTTGAGTGCCTGACCCATCATCACTAGCCGTCACTGCCCTACCGCCTTGGCGCTTTGGCAACTCGCACGGCAGACATGCACTGGAACGGCGAGTGGGTACAAATGATTGTTGTAGTAACGCTCTACGTACTCCTTCTGGGCACACATGTACTGATACTGCTACATGTACTATATATACAGCGCACCATATACTTCGTTCAGTCAGTATGTGTGTTATTCTTCTGAAATACATTTGGTACATGTATTGCAACTGCTACGTGTACACTGTATATATCACGTATACCATATGTACTGCTGGTAAATTCAGTATTTGTTGTATTTTATATGTTGCATGAGCGACTTTGTGGTGTTATTGGTCATTGTGGACGATGGCGTGGCTGTTGTGCTGTATGCCTGGCTGCTGCTCTGCTGCTGCAGGGGCACCTGTACACGGTGGACGACCGGACGGGCATTGTGTTTGAAATAGTCAAGGAGCCCTCAGGAGAATACCATGTGGCGCCCAGACATGTGAGTGGATGTGTACATACTTCAAGTATATATACTACAGTAGTATATACACCGGTATGTACTACTTCTAGAAGGCTGTTTTTAGTACATGTATGTACGTCGAAGTAGCAGATTACATGACATTATATACTACACATGTCCATAGTAGTACATACTTCTGTACATACAAGTATATAGCTACTACATACCATGTGGCGCCCAGACATTTTGTTACTGGCCATAGTGTTCACACTTACCTTGTCGCCCAGCTCAACACACTGGCCAAAGGCGAGGGTCGTGGAAAATACTGAGAGGGGTTCGCCCATACCTGGTTCCATGGTCTCCATGGCAACCAAGCGCATGAATGCAACGCTTCGTCAACCCCATTGGGCCCATGAGCTGCAGCTGTACAGTTACATTTCAGTTACATCTGCTGCTGCTGAGCACAGCATAGCCCCTGTTGCCACCATCCCACCGCTGAGCATGCCGCCGCCGCCACTGCCGCTGCTGAGCACACTTGTCCTACCACCGGTGCTGCTGGGCACAGGCCCTAGGCAACGGCGGTGGCTCTGCTGAGCATGCTGCCGCCGCCGCCACTGCTGAACACCCACACATTTTCCCTGCTTATTGTTGCTGCCGAGCACAGGTACCAGGCGCTGGCTCTGCTGAGCACACATGACCGCCGCAACTGCTGCTGAGCACCCGCACATTTTCCCCTCTTACTGCTGCTGCTGAGCACAGAAGCCAGGCGGCAGCTCTGCTGAGCGCACACCACTGCCCCCACTGCTGCTGAGCGCGCACACCTGCCCCGCCCCCGATGCTGCTGAGCACAGGTGCTGGGCGGTGGCTCTGCTAGCACACACCACCGCCCCCCCTGCTGCTGAGCACGCACACCTGCCCTTTTCCATCGCTGCTGCTGAGCACAGGTGCTGGGCGAAGGCGATGGCTCTGTGGACAAGGGCATGAAAATAGAGTGGGCGACGGTGAAGGATGGGGAGATGGTACTCGGGTCCTTTGGAAAGGAGTACACCAACCCGGAGGGCGCAGTCATTTCCACGAGCAACAACTGGGTTGTTCTGCTGGATCGGGAGGGGAGGCAGCGGCGCTATGACTGGACGCAGCACTACCAGACCATGCGCGCCGCCACGGGCACGGCGTATCCGGGGTAAGTGGGGCAGTGCGGGCGGGGTTGTGCTCAGCAGTAGCAGTAGTAGTGATGCTCAGCAGGACTGTGGGCAGTACGCGTGCGCGTGTGTTTGTCAGCGGTGCCGTGACTGTGTGCTTTATGGGGTAAGTGGGACGGTGTGTGTGTGTGTGTGCTCAGCAGTAGCAGTAGCAGCGGTGCTCAGCAACAACACCGTGGGCAGTGAGCATGTGCATGTGTGTGTACCAGCGACGCTGTGACTGTGTATATTGGGGTAAGTAGGGCAGTGCAGGGGGGGGGTTGTGCTCAGCAGTAGGAGTAGCAGTGGTGCTCAGCAGGACTGTGGCCAGTACGTGTGTGCGCGCGCGCATCGGCGGCGCCGTGACTCTGGGTTCTGGGGAAGTGGGGCGGTGCGGGGGGGGCTGTGCTCAGCAGTAGCAGTAGCAGCGGTGCTCAGCAACACTGTGGGCACTAGGCATGTGCGTGTGTGCGCCAGCGGTGCCGTGACTGTGTGTGCGGCGGTGCAGGGGGGGGTTGTGCTCAGCAGTAGCAGTAGCAGCGGTGCTCAGCAACAACACAGTGGGCAGTAAGCTTGTGCATGTATGTACCAGCGGCGCCGTGACTGTGTAATTTGGGGTAAACGGGGCGGTGCAGGGGGGTTTGTGCTCTGCAGTAGCACTAACAACCGTGCTCAGCAACACTGTGTGCAGTAGGCATGTGTGTGTGCTAGTGATGGGTCACAGCGTACTTTGCACTACAGCATATAATTTGCAATATATTATGTACGAACTACATTGCAAAACGTATGAAAATAAGAAAAGTTCGGTTCACTTCAGTATAACGTATACTTGTGGACATACTTCTGAAGTAGTTGTTGAAGTAAATGGCGAATGCGCCACATATCTTATTTTTGGGCGCAGAAGGCGTAAAAAGACGTCCTATTTTGTATCAGGTATAAAATACGTTATACGCCGTCAACCACCACTGGCGTGTGTGCAACAGCGGCGCCGTGACTACGTGCTTTGGGTAAACGGAGTAGTGCGGGCGGCTTGTGCTAAGCAGTAGCGGTACCAGCGGTGCTTAACGTCAGTGGGCAGCACGCGGGTGCGCACCAGCGGCGCCGTGACTGTGTATTTTGAGTAGCGTGGGTGCATGTTGCTTTGTGCTCAGCAGTAAGGGTAGCAGCAGTGCTCAGCGGCACAGTGTGCAGCAGAGCTATGCGCGCGCACATAGCTTTAACAAACAATATATTGCAGCAAAATATGATATCGGAGTTGCTTTTCTTAGGTTAGAAATGACAAAAGAGCAACTATTATATAGACTGCTTTCAACTGAACCTCAATGATGGGCAGCACTTGGATTTGGGTATCCGCGCGAGTAGTGCACAGGCTATGTGCTCAGCAGCAGCGGTAGCAGAAGCAGGCTTGCTCAGCAGCACAGGGGCCCACCAGGCCCATGCATGCATGCATGCATGCATGGCACCGCCAGGGGTAGCTGATCAGAAGGTGGTAGCAGTAAGCATACACGCTTGTGGTGAAGGAGTGGCTCCACAGAAAGCACACGAGCTTGCAGTAGCAGCATCCGCCACGCTAGTTAAGTGGCACTACGGGGTGCGATAGGGGCAGCGGCGCAGTACGTATGCAGATACGCTGTGTACATTGTGTGTGAATATGTGCATTGTGTGTGTGTGTAATGTGTGTGTTGGTGTGTGTGCGTGTGCATGTGTGTGTGCTTTTTTGTAAGTCTTTTGTGCACTCATGCACTGACGGTACCGGACACGTGTCTATGCACATGGACACGCACCACACACGTACTACTACTTCGTGTATATGCTGCCAGGCATGTGCCAGTGCTTCATGCACACTGGCACACATGGCATGGGCTCTTGCACGCCCACAAGTGCAAATAAACAGAACCACTCCTACTACGTAGTACATACCCGAATGGCACCACACGCTTCACAGAAGGGTAGTGAAGGCTCAGGGCTTATAACGTAGTATTTTAAACGTTATGCGAAATACGGCGTGTTCTATGCCCAAATTTTATACTCCCAGTACTACATTATACTTCACATACTGAAATACAGCATTCCATGCCCAAAAACGCGATGTACGGCGTGTATGCCGTATAAACACGTTCCATATGTAGATACTCTATACGCCGTATTTACATACCACGTTATACGGCGCATAACGACAAGTTTATACGCTCTGACCCATCACTACAGAAGGGTGATCCCCAGCCACCGCCGCACCCTCAACACACACATGCCTTTGCTTCATGCACGCTGCCATGTATGGCATGGGCTCTTGCACGCCCACAAGAAAAAAAAAACTACTTCTACTACGTGGTACGTAGTTCGAAATACACAAACGGAACCGCACGTTTCACGCAACGGTGATCCCCAGCCACCACTGCACCCCCCAACACCACACACACACTTGCGCAGGTACATGATCCACGAGGCTGGCGTGACATGGGCTTTATGACATGGGCTTTTGCACGCCCATGTCCACACGTGGTAAATACATAAAACTACTGTAGTACCATACTGTAGCACACTTCGAATTACATGCAGCGGGTACTCATCTGAGCCACAGAAGGGTGCTCACCAGCCACTGCCCCCCAACACACACACACCCGCACAGGTACATGATCCACGAGGCTGGCAACTGGGCGCCGCACCTGCGCCGCTGGGTGTTCCTGCCGCGGCGCGTCAGCCCACAGCCCTATGATGACGCTGAGGACGAGCGGAGGGGGTCCAACAAAATACTCATCCTCGATGAGAGCCTGTCCCAGGCAAGTGGAAAAAGCAAAAATTATTGAGCTTTTTGTTTTAAGTAGTGATGGGTCAGCGCTTATTTATAATCATTATAATGTGCTTGAAGTACTTCAGAAAGACCAGGTACTTCAAGTGAAAGAAACGTAAAAGGTTGCTAAGCCCAGGTACTGGTTGGAACTGGGGGAAAAAATGCCGGGCCGAAGCCCGTGGGGTGATGTGTCCACCTACAAGTGAAAGAAACCTAGAAGGCTGCTGAGCCCAGATACTGCCGTGGCTGGGGCAGAAAGGCCAGGCCGAAGCCTGTGGGGTGATTTGTCCACCTGGTGAAAAGCACCAGACAGCCCCCATACCTACACGCGCCGGTCTGTGTCCTTGAGGGCTACAAGTGCGGGGGGGGGGGGGGACATGACAAAAATCTGGAGTTTTTTTTTGTGGTTTGAAGCAATTTTGGTTCGCCTCTTGCACAGAACAGCCAATTTGGCATGTGCCACACATGCGGCACCCCGGTGGTGGTGGCTCCCCATTGCGGTGTGTGCAGCAAACATGCAAGCAAGCCTCCACGGCGCGCCAGGCGAATAGACTAGAAAACCCTATGTGGCATTTCTTGCCGTTGACGTAATGCATTTGTTGCGCCCCGTGCACACACAGGTGGAGGTGCGGGAGGTGGGCACCATCACACCAGAGCGGGGCTTCAGCACCTTCAAGTTTATGCCGGGCACCCAGGACACGGTCATGGTGGCGCTGAAGAGTGCGGAGAGAGCCGCAGATGACTCTCAGGCAAGACCCCCGTGCTGCTGAGCACTGCTGCCACATGTGCACATGCATAGTTTAAACACCGCTTAGGGTGTGGAAGGCTTTCCGCGCCCGAAGCGGAGTTTGACAAGAGCACTTGCCTCAAGTGTGAGCGCAGCCTAGTACTTCTTTTGAATTTCGCTTAGCCCTAGTACAAGTAGCACCCTGAGGGGGGCAGCAGCTGACCTGGTGGCAGGTAGGCTTTTTCTGACTGTCAACTTCTGTGCCTATGGAGTACTTGTATCAAACTCCGCTTAGGGCGCGGAAAGCCCTTAGCACATGGTGCGCGCGTGACCAGAGAAAGGATGATCAGACACGCTGTTGCCAGCAAACAAGCTGGCAATGCTCAGCACGGTGTGTGCTCCAAAGAAAGCCTGGCATGTTGCCAGAGAAGTACGTACTCTAACGGATACCTACTGTGTACTGCAGTCGCGCTGCAAATCTATGCACACACTTGACACGCCACCGACTGCCCATTCCAACAACTGTTCAGCCGTGTCCATAATGGTGACAGAACTGATGGCAGTCCTGCCATGTGCCGCAACTGCCGCAAAAGGCGTTGTATCTACAAGGCTAACCCATTCCTGCTCTTCACATTTCGATGCTACAAGACAGGCATACTCCGAAGCACTACTACATGACATGTGTACATAGGCTCTTGCACGCCCTCAAGTGCAAATAATTACAACTACTAGTGGGTATGTTATTACCAATACAAGGGTTTTTTCTTTCAAAACACCAGGAGCGGCATGCTGGCGGTGCGCAGGCCGGCGACCCTCACTGTGCCGCTGCTTGGTGCGCCAGCCGTTGGGCGCGCGCCAGCCCCTGCTGTGCTGAGCTAACACGTGCCTGCACAAAAGTTGCCCTCCCACGGTGGTGACATCTGATGCGAAGTATGTACCATGTAGTACCTTTTAGACCGCTACGGTATGAGTACCTGTTCGACTCCATCAGCCGCACCGCATGTGCACAGGGCTTTCCGCGCCCCAAGAGGAGCTTAATCAAAGTACCATGCAGTATTTTTTCAACTCTGCGTGTCGCTTGGAAAAATGCTGTGCATATGGTGTGTGCAACTGGAACAAGCGCGAACAAGCACGTTGCCCCCATGTTGGTAAGTTACAGGACCAAGGTGCAGCAGTATGCACTCTCAGCCCAGCATGTTGCTACAGCACTACCACTAGTGTACTGAAGTGCCATGTCCCAGGGACCTGCTCGTATACTTGAAGTACTTTGGAAGTATGAGCATGCACCCACATACTACAGTAGTAGTAGCAGTGCCCAGGGCTTTCAACGCCCCAAACCAATAAAGTACGCACATGCAGCTAGTAGAAGGATAGCACCTTTTTCTTGTTGGGATACTTTCGACTGCAGTACTGCATGTGTACTCTTATTAAACTCCGCTTGGGGCGCGGAAAGCCCTGTGCATATGGGGTGCGGTTTATGAAGTCGAATAGTACTCATACTGTGAGTCATACATGGTACTCATACCGGAGCGGTCTACAAGGTACTCTTAAACTCCGCTTAGGGCGCTGCAGATGTAGTTGTACGCTAGTGCCGGCACATCAGCTACGGTGTGTCACCTGCCAAGACACAAGATGCGCTCACACCCGCCTGCACCCTGCCATGCCCACATGATTCCCCTTCCCAGGACTCCTACATTACGGTGTTTGACCTGGAGGGACGCGTGCTAATGGAGGAAACAGAGGTGCCCGGGCATGCCAAGTTTGAGGGGTTGGAGGTGTGGGCCGCATAGCACACAGCAACTTCAATTGCAACTTCAACTTCAACATGAAACTGTCGCAGCAGGGCACCAGGAGCAGCCGGTGCGCATGGCACAACGCAGCAGGAGGGGCAGCAGCAGCAGCGGACGCCACAGCTGCTGCAGAAAGTGGCAGCCGCGGTGACATTTACAGAGGGCAATCGCAGCGCGGCGGCGCCAGCTGCCCAGCCCGCCCACCGCCGTGGCACACACACGTGCGTGCCCCAGCACTCCCAGCAGTGCGGTGCGCACGTGCCACGCAATGGCTTGCTGCCTTGGCTGCAGCCCATGCTCTCAGCAGCACACACAGGAGCTGGGTCAGCCGGCGCAACGGGCTGTGCTGTTGGTGACGCTGCTACTGCCCGGCGGTGGCTGCTTGTGTGGGGTGCCGGCGGCTTGAGACAGCAGCCTGGGGATGCATTCGCATCTGCGAAGCGAGCCCTGCCTGCCGGCCGCAAAAACAAAACCGTGGACTGTAGCAGAGTGCGCTAGTGGCGGCCTGACAACAGTCACACACGGGAACAGGCCCCCCGGGCACACATGCCGCCGCTGGATGACAAACAAGCCAGCATTTTTGGTTTTCAATCCGTGACAGTCCGTTTATGCTGCTTGCTCCGAGTGACTACTGTAGTGCCTGAGAAGTGCACATGGGGTATGCCATGCCCTTGTGTCTGGCCATGTCGCGCACTTTGCTGCCGCCTGTTGCGCAGGCACCTGCTCCAAGCACGAGCGCACGCTGCCACCTGGCAACGCCACACAAAGGCACACAACACACAATCCGTGTGTTGCAGCACTTCCAGAGGCACACAACACCAACAGGTGCTGCTGTAAACGCCGCTTCGCCCAGGGCGGCAGCTTACACGCCTGTAAGGGCAACCAGTGCCCCCCCC
>JAULBY010029173.1:0-16177 GCA_032358315.1 Ophiocytium majus
GGACTGGGACTCCTGCTGGCTCTCTGTTTGTCTGCTTGGGTAGTGGAGCTCTGCTGGTGGTAGCAGAAGCTTCACACAGATTCTTTGACAGCAGCTTTGCCACAATACAGTAACATCACCATACATGTACTTCTGAAGTGTGTAATTTAATTTGCAGTATTGTTCCACGATTATCATAACATTCAATCTACCATTATGAAATGTAGTTCAACTCGTCGAAGGTCAACTTCAGTGCAATCCAGACCCATAATCAAATATTTCAGACCAGAGCAATTTTACAGTTCCTCCTAAGTGAGCCCCCCCTAGATGCCCTTTTAAAGAAAAATGGACGCCGCCCCCCCTGTAGCCCTTGAAATTCTGCGTCTGCCGGTTAAATTTTTGTTAAAGTTGGACAACATGCTCAGCAGATATGTTGAAGTTTCAAACTTCAACTTCATTTGTACCTTCGCATCGACCGAGTATACATGGTGTTTCTTGAAGTCTTTCCGTTCTTGAAGTAGCTGGAATAACCTCATCCACCGCTATGCAGTGCTTGGATGCAGTGTGAGGCACCCAGTACCTTGAAGTTGTGGCAGGGATGTGGCAGTTGAGTTTGGCTGCAGATGGCAGCCGCGGCAGTAATAACACAATACACCACAAGAAAGGCCAAACAGATCTGGTTTGGGAACTGCCCATGCCAGCATGAAGTGCGCCGGGTATCGTGCAATTTGAACTTCAGCGGTGCCCACATGCCCGAATGTCTCCATGACTAACACACAAACTTCAGCGGTACAGTATACACATATGCCTTCATGGCCGCTCCCTGATCCGCCAGCAAGGAAGTGGTGGCTGCCCGCATGTTGGTGACGCTCGCAAAAAATTCTCAGCTTTATGGCGTGATCGCTCGTTTTGACAATAATGAACAAGACTTTAGGTTTTGCCCACCTTGTCCTGTGCATCCATCCTGTCCTGGTCGCTGGCCATTCTCTGCATCTGCTTTTTGCTGAAGCGCTGCTTCGAGGTGACTGTGATGCCCTTGCACCCATCTGTACCCTTGCTGCGCTCGCAAGCAGTGACCTGTGACATGATGACATGGTGCCAGGTTGACGTACACATTAAAACAGAATGGTGCAGGCAACTGACAGCACACGTGCAGTTGCAAGTGCGTCCCATTAGCGCTTCCACTTGTGCATATGGATATATTATCCCATGCATCTGTGACATCAAACACAGTGACTGCCAAGTGTGATAGACAGGTAATCCACAGGAACAGCTACCGACATACTTGGAAGTACTTCAAAGTATTATTAAAAGCTGCGGCATACAGGTCTGACTCACGCATCGGCATGGCATGCGAAGAGTCAATTGCCAATCACACCACCACCTGTCTGTGAGGCCCACAGAGGTACAAGACTTGCAAGCACATGGTGCCCGCACACAGTTCCCGGCAGGTCGATTGTGCAGCCTACATGACACGTGTAAGTACTATAGCTACTGTAGTGGTGCACATGGCATCACAACCATGATGCCACATTTGTAATTGTGGCACGAGCAATCAGAAGCTGGCTTACATGCAGAATGCCATCGCTGTCGACCTCGAACGTAACATCCAGTGCCACTTGTTCCCTTTTCGCGTGCTGGAGGTTTTCTAACTGAAACTCGTCAATGAAGTGGTTCTCCGCTGGCACAGGGCTCTCACCCTCATAGATCTGCAAGAGCCATGGCACAACATGGGGACCACAAATGGTGTGACGATTGTGCACAATGTCATGTTGCCATGGCAAAGCAAACCCACAAAAGTTACGTTCTACATAGTACTTCTGAGGGTTCTGATCATCCACTGCATAATATTGTGGTGCCATTGGCATGTCGTGGTGACAAGAAATAGCCAAAGGGGTGTTAAAAAATCTGGGGACAGGTATTTCTCATCATGCGCATTGAGGGGGGTTGCCACATACACGCTCCATGCTCTCAGCCTGAGGCATGGCTAGCAGCAGGGCCACATGCCACTTTGCAATGCATTGGCAATGTCACATGTGACAGGTACCTTGATCCCTACGACCTTCTGGTAGTCCCTGTTGGGCATGAACCCTTCTGTGCGCTTCACAGGGACTGCAGTGTTGCGGGGCAGTAACACAGACATTTCCTGTGTGCCGGTGTCGTCGTTCTGGACAAGCATGCCGAGGCTGAGTGGTGTGACATCCTCGAGCACCACTGCCTCAAGCGCCTTGCTAGTGCCGGCCGCCAGCATGCCCCCAGCCACCGCGGCTCCCATCGCGACCGCCTCATCAGGGTTGATTGTCTTGGAAGGCTCGACGCGCCCGTCAAAGAAGTCCTTGAGCAGCTTCTGGACAACAGGGATGCGCGCTGACCCACCCACGAGCACTACCTCGTCAATGTCGTCCTTTGTAACGCGGGCATCCTCGAGGACCCGTCCCACGAGCTCTATGGTCCTCGTGAAGAAGCCCATGTTCAGGTCCTCAAAGCGAGCACGCGTTATCGTCTGACAGTATACCGGCAGCAAGCGCACAGGTCGTGCATGAAATGCAGACCGCCATGATTGGTTAGTGGATGCCGCCATGTTGCACCAGTTGATAACAACACAGAGCAGCTACTGCTCTAGTAAACCTTGAGCGTTGGCGCACGCCTAGCGTTACCTTAAGTGTGCAAATGCTTATGATCATGCTCGCTCGGCAATTTGTTTTTGCGCCCACCTGGAAGCCTGGCCCCAAATCTCATTAGTAGACACGACACCTTAGCAACCTATATCTGTTATTTTCATTTACGGTTATCGTTACTATTACTATTACGTTAGGGCCTGGCCCCAAATTTCATTAGTATCAGCAACAAACCAGCAACTAACAATTGTTGTCATCACACAGTTATCATCATCTTCTGTTACCATTATTTTGATTTATTTACTGTTGTTGTTACATATATTTTTGCTGTTATTATTTTGATTTATTTACTGTTATTGTATACATGTATTTGCTGTTATTATTATGGTTTTTGGATCATTATTATTAAACTACTTGTTATTATATTATGATAATTATTGATACTACTGTAGTATATTATTATGTACTAAGCTGTAGTGTTACTTACTGTTGGTATTTCTGTTATATACCATATTATTTACTGTTCTTTTAATTGGCTCTAGTACTTGGAAGTAGTGCACTTCAAGTCGGAATAGTACTGTAGTGATTTTATGTCCATTGCAAGCGAGAGTACCACAAGGTGGCATACTTGTAACGAGCACCTCAGTTAGCATTCCCTTGTGCCCACTCACATCACTGTAGTCGTAGCCCTTGTACAAGGCATCTATCTCGATCCGTGCGCGGAGTTGGTAGGACAACACCCTCTTGACCCGCTCAGCCTCCTGCCTCAGCTTCTGCAGCGCCTTCTTGTCAGCCAGCACGCCACTGGCGCCGCGCCCAGTCTGCCTGTCGAATTGCTTGGCGAAGTGCTCCATGAGCCGCTGATCAAAGTCGTCGCCTCCCAAGTGCGTGTCGCCCAGCGTGGCATCCACATGGAACCTGCCGCCGCCGACACTCAACACGGTGAGGTCGAACGTGCCGCCCCCCAGGTCGAACACAAGCATCGTGCGGTGTCCACTCTGCACGTGCACGTGGGTGACTGCCCGGTGGCCGTCTTTGGCAGTGTCAATGGCCTGGACCGGCAGTCCCGGAATGGTGCCCAAGCCATACATGATTGCTGCGGCGGTGGGCTCGTTGATGATGCGCCGCACGTGCAGTCCGGCGATCTCGCCCGCTGTCTGTGTTGCCTTTCTCTGTCCGTCGTTGAAGTAGGCGGGGACAGTTATGACAGCGTCTGTGATGGGCACGCCCAGGTAGTCCTGCGCGGCATTTTTCAGCTTGCGCAACACCATGGCAGAGATTTCCTCCGGACTGAACGTCTTCTGCTGACCGTTGACGGACACCTGGTGAGATCTCGAGGAGCATTTGCAGGCGCAGCAGCTTGCATGTGGTCATTATTGGCCTGTGGATGTCGCCACAGGGCGTTACGTCATGCAACAAGCACACTTCGGCAGTGCCACTGAAACAGTACATGGCATGGTGCTGGCATTGGGCCCCATGCGTGTTGCAAGGCTGCGGTGGGTCGGAACTGCCATTAAGCCCTTCAGCTCGGTTAGCACAGACAAGCACGGTGCATGTGCGGCAGACTCTAAGTATATAATGCAGGATACCTACATGCTGCACTGCAACAAGTATTCGACAGGTGGCCAGCGGTCTCACTGCTTTTGGCAGCACCGTGACATCGCTCATGGTGCCATAAATTGTTGCATCGAGTTCGCACAAGGAACTGGTGGAGTTGGCGTACCTGCACATATGCCTTGCCCTCAGCCCGGCTCACCACCTTGAACGGCCACATTTTCATGTCATGCTGGACGTTTTCATCGGCGAAGTCACGCCCAATCAGCCGTTTGGCATCATAAATGGTGTTCTTGGCGTTGAGGACAGAGGCGTGTTTGGCGCCGTCACCAATCATTCGCTGCACCAGCATTTGGCAGGAGCACCACACACGTGGTACCAAGTTAAACATGGTACTATGTAGCAAAGATGGCCAAGGGTGCTTCGACTGTCATGCCTACATGCGTGTCTTTTGGGGTTGCACCAGGCAACTGCCGAGGTACATGGCGAGACGTGAACTTCGCGCGCGCAGTACACTGCTAGTCTTGAGTGTATTTGACCGTTCCGGTACTACACCGTTTCCATGTTCGATAACCAAAGGTTACTATATTACTTCTGAAGTAGTATCGTACTTAAGGCAAGGCACAAGGCCATTGGCATGTCGATGCGCAAACCTCTCGCAAAGGCGAAGCTGGCGCCCACCCACCTCCACCCAGAGCAAGAGAGCAGCACCGATACAGGGTTTCACTTGGTGTGCACGTGGCGAACACCAACATTTAAATAAGCTGAAGATAGGCTTCCTATAATACGGTACTACGGGTCAAAGTAGTACCTTTTATCTTCCATGGTTGCAGCCCCACTGCACAGTCAACTCAAGACCGATCATGCGCCCTTTTCCTGGAGCTGCTGAAACTTCATGTACTTCAAGTAATGCCCTGCTTCTTCCTTTTTAAAGGTGACTACTTTACTCCTTGTACCCATCTGTGTACATAGTACTACATACATGCATTTCTGTACACCCCGCTTAATTAGGGCGCGGAAAGCCCTTTGCACATGGCGTGTGCGAGACTAGAGTAAGCATGCCATTGGCCATACGTGCTGTGCCTTGTTGCTACTAGTAACCAAGAAGAAGGCAATGCTCCACATGCTGTGCACTATGCACTATAATGTGAGCCCAATATGTTGCTACAGCACTACTATAGTGGATTGCACCTGCATAGCCTACGGTACACATACGTGTACAATGTCATGTATACAAGAATGTTAGGGTTCGGGGCCGGAATGTATCGGCCTCGGCCTCGGCCTGGAGGATCGCTTCGGCTTGGCTTGGCCGGCCCAAACGGGCCTCAGCACAGGCACTGGCTTGCCCTGGCCTGGACCGGCCTACACCGGCCTACACCGGCGTTAAGGCCCCAAACCGGGGCGGGACGGGTATACCGTGCGGCAGATACCCGCTGCTACAGTAGCGCTGCATGCATGGCCAGCCTCAATGGCGCCAGGGGCAATGCCAAGCCGCAGGGAGCCCGAAGGCAGGCAGCAGCTTCAGCTGGGACAGCCTGAGCGGTGGTTAGCACGCGTTACAGCAAGGCCGGGAAAGCCGACCCCCTCGCGGCTCGGCCTGCCGGCCTACCGGCCAGGCCGAGGCCGACTGGCTAAGGCGGCCTCGGCCCCGAACCCTAAAGTATGTAGGACCTGGTACTACCTACAAAGTAGTACTTCATTACAAAATATGTCAATCAACTGTCCCAGCAGCTTCGTGTCCGAGCATGGGGCGATCTTTCAATGTAGCGCTGCCACCGAGTCGGACCGTGAGTGGCACTGGAGAACTTGAATCTGATGTGCCTTGTATTGGCGTTGCCGTGTGCTTCTGAAGGCAAAGAACCCACCGCCTGCCGGCCCCGACCGCAATAACACCAGGTCCTGCAGCTGCTGCAGCTGTAGCAGTTGCAGAGGTGGGTGAAGTTGCTGCTGCACTCGCCATGGACCTTAAGCCCTTCTCCAGCTTGGAGCTTAATACTACTAGTTTTACTTTAGACTACACTGAAGAGTTATGCGCTTGCAACCTGCAGCGCGCAGCAATGAAACGCTGCCGCAGCGGCTGCCCCCCCGGCCAGTGGTGCGTAGCCACACCGCAGCAGTTTTGGCCTTGGTGAGGCGGGGACCTGGTGTGTACCAGGGAGTGAGACTCTCGGACAAGCATCAGGGCAATGGTATCAGCAGTGACTGCTGTCACAGCAGAAGAGCTTCCTAGGTTGTGCTTCCATAGTTGAATTACCACAGTACTACCGTACTTCGTGTTTCATTGCCCTTCCAGATGACCCAGATCGATGTAATGCCTGGACACCATGATGGCTGCGGCGCAGCTGGTTGTGTCTTAAGCAGTTGCTTAGAAAACGTGGGACAAAACGTTTCTGAACTAAGTAAACTAAAGTACAACAGCGGGCACCAAGATTTAACTTATACGTGTGCATCCTGCACTGAACAGTGAGGTGCTGTGAACAGTGACATGCGTTCGTGTTTTCGGGTTTCCTGCTCTAACTGGCAAAATACTCCGTGAAGTACTACACCAGCGTTGTACCGGCTGAGCAGCCTGAACCACTCAATTGTCGGTTCCGATGTGTCTCAACGGTCAAGATTAACGTGTTGGTTATTGCTGTCTGCGTTTGGCCAAGTTCACCTCGCCAGAGCTGCTGTCCCATGCCACGTAGGACGGTGTTATGCGGTTCCCAAGCTCGTTGGGGATCACATGCACGCCGTCTGCCCGTAACACAGCCGCGCACGAGTACGTTGTGCCGAGGTCGATACCTGTAAACCGTACGGCACGGCAACCGCGCACCAACAGCAACAGCGACGGCAGCACGCGGCAACCGCAGGGGCAGAGGCGGCGGTTGCAGCGGCGGCGGCGGGCGGCGGCGGCGACATTAGCAGCCGACGGGGAGGCGAACCGCTGTGAGCATGCTGCTGTGCCAATTTGCGGTCCCACCTGCAGCACGTGCGCAGCACCTGGTACGCATCGGCTCCGAAGCAGCAGCTGGTTGAAGTGCACAAGCAGGTTGTGTTGCTGCCACGCGCATGACGCAGATTCTGACGCTGCCGCATGCTTTCAAGGGTTCACCCCCACGGTGTGCTTGCCTGCTCCCCTGTGTGTGCACCCTCGCTGCTGCTGCACCGCCAACCCGCGCCAGCCTTTCACTCAACCCTACCGCCCCTTCCGCCACTAGGCTCTCCCATGTGAGGTTCTCTTCTCTATCGCTGGCACACCGTGGGGGCTTGCCTGCTCACAACTTTGCCGCACACACCACGACACACTGGGGAGCCACCACCGCCGGACCACAACGAGAGGCGAGCGGGGCGTCCGAGTGGGCAGGCCGGCCCGGATACCGCCGTCTGCAGTCCCACCTCAAGCTCACCTATGATAAAGGCGGGGGGGAGGACGTCCGACTCGGCTGCTCCACCTTGGGCATGCCCTGGAGAATAACCAAGCCCGCACGCCGCTGCCAAAGCAGCAGCCGCAACGCGCCAGCCAGTAGCTGGCATCTGTCTGGGCGACGGTCCCGCCAGAGAGTGAGGGGAGGGCACGGCGCTGCCCCCTGCCAAAGCCAGCGTTCGCTCGGCGAAGCTCGCCACAACTGAGATCCAGTCCAGAAGAACGGGTCTGGCGCCTTGTTAAATTGGATCGCGAGGACGCGTGAGCTGCCAGAAGGACGCAAGGACGCGGGTGGCGGCGAACCCGTCGTCGAGCGCGCGCGCGGCTGGTGCGCCGGCGAGCGTGGGGGCTCCTTCAGGGTTTACGCCTCTGCTTTGGCAGCTCGTTCCTTGCTTTCTGGCTTGATCTCAAGTTGTGGCGAGCTTCGCCGAGCGAACGCGTTCGCTTTTTTGCAGGCCAGTGCTGCAGCGCGCGCGCGCCCCCCGCTCCTCGGCCTTTTGGGGCTTGGTGTGGCCGCTGACCCAAGACACATGCCAGCTGCTAGCTGGTGCGCTGTGGCTGCTGCTTTGGCAGTGGCGTGGCTTGGGTACATAGTATGCCCAAGGTGGGGGAGCTGGCCCGGGGCAGCCTCCGACGCCCTCCCCGCCACGATCACTCTGCTTGGTGCGCGTGGCAACAGCACAACCCACTTGTACACGTACCTTCAGGCACTGCTGCGACGGGGCCGATATTTGCGGGCGCGTGCTACAGCTTCCGGGAAGCGCGTGCCAAGTTGGGACCGCAAATTTGCACAGCAGCAGCCAGCGGGCGCTATAGCCTCGCCATTTTCTGCTAACGCCACCGCCGTCGCCCGGTTGCTGCTACAACCGCCGCCTCTGCTCCTGCGGTGGCCGCTGCTGCCGTCGCTGTTGTTGCTGGTGCGCCCGGCTGGTGTTGCGCGGCTTTAGGCATTGACCTCGGCACGACATACTCGTGCGCGCGGCAGTGTTTCGGGGAGACCGCTGGATGTCTTCCCAAACGAGCTTGGGAACCGCATAACGCCCTCCTACGTGGCATGGGACAGCGCCTCTGGCGAGGTGAACTTGGCTAACGCCGGACACCAAAAACAACGCTTCCGTACTTCAGCATCGAAACTCTTCGGAACAGACAAAGCGGCTCAGCTGCTAAACTGGTATTACATGCACTTCAGTAGTTTTATTTATTTGCACTTGGGGAGGTGCAAGAGCCCATGACATGTGCATGTCAGCACGCTCACTGGCGGCCATGACACGAATCAAATGCACGACAAAGTATGTGCACTTCAGTAGTACAGCAGTTTCATTTAATTGTACTTGTGGGAGAGCGCATGCCATGCGACCACGTACTTGGCAATGGCACATGCCCTGCAGCGTTCATTACGAACTCACAACTTACAATGACCAAGAGCACCAAGTGCTGCTAGCAGGCATGCAGGCCTGAGCCGCCGGCAGGCAATAGCCCGAGGGCTCTCCTTGCCCAGTATGTTGTCCGTCAGGGTGCCATACATGCCATGCGCTCTCCCCCCTACGTCAGCACCGGCCTCCCAAACCCCTGGCGCTGTCATGTAAACAAGCACGCGTTGAGACATCTGAAGTGTGGTGGACCGTGTGGTGCAAATGCGCGAGAATGTGGGTCAGCCACTGCGGCAGCGCTTCATCCTGTGTGCTATAGGCTGCAAATGCATTCCGAAAAGTACAACTTTTTCAAGTACTGAACTCCAAGTTGGAGAAAGGTGTAACCCATGATAAGTCCAGCATACACGGTGTTCTTCTAAAGTCCTGTATACGTTCACACTACAGTGTAGCTACTGGTCCTGTTGTAGTAGCACTTAGAAGTCACTGCCAAAACTCGCAGCACCATGTGCACATGATACTTGGACAAAGGTAAAATAAGTACTTCAGAAATATGTGGTATGACACTATGTAGTACGCTACTTCAGAAAAAAGGAACGGATATATTTATCAAGTGGTGACAACATACACATCTATGAATAGGATAGGTAAGGCATTACTTGAAGTACATGAACTTTCAGGAGCTGCAGGACAAGGGTGCATGAGTGGTCTCAGAGTGCAGCACTGTGCAGTGGGGTTGCAACCATGGCTGACATCAAGTGCCACTTCATGCCGGACCATGATACTTCGAAGTATAGGAAACATGTTGCAGGTTAAGTGCATGGGGGTGCGCCATGTGCGCCCTGTCTCGGCAATGCTCTCTTGCCCTGGTTGAACGTGGGTGGGCGCCAGCTCCGCCTTCGCGCGGAGTTGTACCACAGTGCACTGCATCAACATGCCAATAAGCCTTATGAGTGGCCTTAAGTACAATAGTATACTTCCACAAAAATAAGCCTTCGATGGCCGAAAGTTGAACCCGTGTGGTGCCGGAACGGTCAAGTACACTCAAGACTAGCAGTGTACTGCGCGCGCGAAGTTCTCATCCCGCCATGCACCTCGGCAGTTGCCTGGTGCAACCCCAAGAGACACACATGTGGGAATAACGGTTGACACACCCTTGGCCGTCTTTGCTACATACTATTATGTTTGACTTGGTACCACGGGTGTTGTGCTGCTGCCAAATGCTGGTGCAGCGAAGGATAGGTGACGGCGCCAAGCACGCCGCTGTTCTCAACGCCGAGAACATCATTTCTGATGCCAAACAGCTGATTCGGCGTGACTTCGTCGATGAAAACATCCAGCATGACATGAAAATGTGGCCGTTCATTGAGCCTGGCTGAGGGCAAGGCATATGTGCAGGTACGCCAACTCCACCAGTTCCTTGTGCGAATTCGATGCAACAATTTATGGCACCATGAGCGATGTCACGGTGCTGCCAAAAGCAATTAGACCGCTGGCCACCTGTCGAATGCTTGTTACAGTGCAGCGTCTACTTATCCTGCACTATATACTTAGAGTCTGCAGCACATGCACCGTGCGTGCCTTTGTCAACCGAGCTGAAGGGCTTTTAAAATGGCAGGTCCGACACACCGCAGCCTTGCAACACGCATGGCAGCCTTGCAACACGCATGGGACCCAACGCCAGCACCATGCCATGTACTGTTACGGTGGCACTGCTGAAGTGCGCTTGTTGCATGACATAAAACTGTGTGGCGACATCCACAGGTCAATAATGACCAAATGCAAGCTGCTGCGCCTGCAAATGCTCCTCTCACCAGGTGTCCGTCCATGGACAGCAAAAGACGTTCAGTCCGGAGGAAATCTCTGCCATGGTGTTGCGCAAGCTGAAAAATGCCGTGCAGGACTACCTGGTCGTGCCCATCACGGACGCTGTCATAATTAACGTCCCCGCCTACTTCAATGACGGACAGAGAAAGGCAACACAGGCCGCGGGCGAGATCGCCGGACTGCACGTGCGGCGCATCATCAACGAGCCCACCGTAGCAGCAATCATGTATGGCTTGGGCACCATTCCGGGACTGCCGGTCCAGGCCATTGACACTGCCAAAGATGGCCACCGGGCAGTCACCCACGTGCACGTGCAGAGTGACACCGCACCATGCTTGTGTTCGACCTGGGGGGCGGCACGTTCGACCGTACTGTGTTGAGCGTCGGCGGTGGCAGGTTCCATGTGGATGCCACGCTGGGCGACACGCACTTGGGCGGCGACGACTTTGATCAGCGGCTCATGGAGCACTTCGCCAAGCAGGTCGAGAGGCAGACCTCGGGCGGCGCCAGTGGTGTGCTGGCTGACAAGAAGGCGCTACAGAAGCTGAGGCGGGAGGCTGAGCGGGTCAAGAGGGTGTTGTCCTACCAACTCCGCGCACGGATCGAGATAGATGCCTTGTACAAGGGCTACGACTACAGTGATGTGAGTGGGCACAAGGGAATGCTAACTGAGGTGCTCGTTACAAGTATGCCACCTTGTGGTACTCTCGCTTGCAATGGACATAAAATCACTACAGTACTATTCCGACTTGAAGTGCACTACTTCCAAGTACTAGAGCCAATTAAAAGAACAGTAAATAATATGGTATATGGTCAGTTTTCTAGGCCACCACCGTAGCCTTGCCAATTGTATCGTGTATATTACTACCGGTCCATAACAACAAAATATAATTACACATAATGATAACAGAGGAATGATAAATAATTACAATAACAATAGTAAATAATACATCTGCAGTAATGTTTATATTTTACAATGTCAACACAAATAAGGATGGATTATAAATAATGAATAAAGAGAAAATGCACATAATGAAATTGTCATTATCAATAAGTTTGTAATCAATAATAAGAATAATAATAATAACAGCATAATTCTCATAAATATTTATAAGATCATCAAAAATATGGTAATAATAGATCAATAATCATAAATACACTCAATGATCAATAATCATAAATACACATAATGATAACCGAGAAATGATAAACAATAACAATAACAATAGTAAATGATACATCTGGAGTAATATTTATTTTCTACAATGATAATACAAATAAGAATGGATTATAACTAATGCATAAAGAGTACATGCACATAATGATAACTGTCGTCATCAATGACTTTGTTATCAATAATAATAATAATAATAATAATAACATAATTCTCATAAATATTTATAAGATCATCAACAATATCGTAAAAAATAATAGATCAATAATCATATATTATTACCAAATACCGTCGTAGTCACACAGTAGATGCTAGAAGCATTCGCTAAGTTTTCGCTAATGTACTGATAATAGCGTAAACGACGATCACACTAAATGATGATAACAGAAACTGATGATAACAGTAAATGATGAAAACTGTAAAATGATGATAACAGTAAATGATGATAACAGTAAATGGTGGTAACAGCAAATGATGCCAACAGTAAATGATACTAAGAGTAATGATAATAAGTAAATGCTGCTGCACTAAATGATAATACCAATGTAAATGATAAGAGCAGTATATGGTAGTAATGGTAATTATGTATTCATTATGACTGTAATTTAACATGGCACGCCAGCGCATCGGCGGTACGCCGGCGCACCATGGGCGCCAAGTGGGCCGGAGGGGCGTGACATGTGGATGCAAACAATATACGGTAATAATCATGAATCAATGATCATAATCAGCATATTAACAGTAGATAATTATTAATAACAGTAAGCACTACATTAGACAAGAAAAACAATCAGCAGTAAAGACCGCAAGTATTAATGAGAGTAAATGATCATAACACTAAACAAAATAACAGAACCAATAACACTAAGTAACAGTTACAGTGAATGTAATGATAACAGTGTAAACAATCAACCATTGAAAATACTTCGAAATAACATATTAAGAATTTGAATACAATACTACTACTAGGTAGTATGATAATAAACAGTGCGATAATGAGAATTTAAAAAAAACATAATAGTAGCAGTAAATACATGTAACAAGAACAGTACATCATTGTATAACAGTATATATGGTAATCGTAAATGATGACAACAATTGTCAGTTGTTAGTGCGTTCCTGATGCTAATGAAATTTGGGGCCAAGCGCTATCGTAATAATAACAGTAAATAATACAAACCGTAAAATGATAATAACAGTTATCAGTTGTTAGTGTGTTGTGTTTACAAATGAGATTTAGGCCCTCAGGTGGGCGCAAACAAAAATACCGAGCGAGCATAAGCATGAAGCTTGCACAATTGTGCGAAGGCAACCCTAGGCGTCCACGGTCAGAACTTAAAAGAACAGGAGCAACGCTGTATGCCATGCAAGTGGTGCAACATGGCGACAATCACTAACCAATCAGGGTGTTTGCATTGCATGCGCGGCCCGTGCGCTTGCGGCTGGTATACCGTCAGACAATAACGCGTGCTCGCTTTGAGAACCTGAGCATAGGCTTGTTCACGAGGACCATAGAGCTTGTGGGACGGGTCCTCGAGGATGCCCGTGTCACAAAGGACAACATCGACGAGATAGTGCTCGTGGGTGGGTCAACACGCATCCCCATTGTCCAGAAGCTGCTCAAGGACTTCTTTGACGGGCGCGTCGAGCCTTCCAAGACAATCAACCCTGATGAGGCGGTCGCCATGGGAGCCGCGGTGGCAGGGGGCATGCTGGGGTCCGACACTAGCAAGGCGCTTGAGGCAGAGGTGCTCAAGGACGTCACACCGCTCAGCCTCGGCATGCGCACCGAAAACCTCGACACCGGCGCACTGGAAATGTCTGTGTTGCTGCCCCGCAACACTGCAGTCCCTGTGAAGCGCACAAAAGAGTACAAACCCGTCAGGGACTACCAGGAGTCCGTTGTGATCAAGGTAACTGTCACATTGCCAATGAATGCATTGCAATGTGGCATGTGGCCCTGCTGCTAGCCATGCCTCAGGCTGAGAGCATGGAGCGTGCAAGTGGCACCCCCCCTCAATGCGCATGAGAAATGCCTGTCCAGATTTCTTAACACCCTTTTGCCTATGTGCTTATGTCACCATGACATGCCAATGGCACCACAATATTATGCAGTGTATGATCGAAACCCTCAGAAATGCCATGTAGAAGGTACATTTTGTGGCTCTGCTTTGCCATGGCAGATGTGCACAATTGTCACACCGTTTGTGGTCCCCATGCTGTGCCGTCGCTCTTGCAGATTTATGAGGGTGAAAGCCCTGTGGCAGCGGAGAATCACTTCATTGACGAGTTTATGCTGGAAAACCTCCAGCACGCGAAAAGGGAACAAGTTGCGCTGGATGTCACATTTGAGGTCGACAGCGATGGCATTCTGCATGTACGCCAGCTTGTGTGTATTCACGCTCCGATTACTCATGTGACATGGTTGTTTTGCCACGTGCACCTCTGCTATATACTTCGAGTAGCAGAATTTACATGCATAGCACATCTGACCTGCCAGGAGCTCTGCAAACGTGTTCTGGCACCAAGTCCTGTACCTTTGTTCGTCTTACAGACCGAGGTGGCGGTGTGATTGGCAATTGACTGATCACATGCCATGCCGATGCGTGACCTGCATCTCACAGCTACAGACCGGCAAGTGTTCATGTGGAGTACCAGTTTACCACACTTGGTAGTCACTGTGATTGATGTCTCAGACGCATGAAATGATATACATCTACACGAGTGGAAGCACTGATGGTTCGCACTTGCAATTGCACGTGTGGTATCACTTGCATGCACCAGTCTGTTAACACAAAGGTACATCAACTTGGCACCATGTTGTCATGTCACAGGTGACTGCTTGTGAGCGCAGCAAGGGCAAACATGGGTGCAAGGGCATCACAGTCACCTCAAAGCAGCGCTTCAGCAAAAAGCAGATGCAGACAATAACCAGCGACCAGGACAGGATGGATGCACAGGACAAGGTGGACAGTATTGCGGGCTTTTTTTCGTTAACCAATTTTTTAGTGCGGTACCGTTAGCACTTTTTTTACTGTAGGTTTTACTTCACTGAAGTATTATTTCATTTTTGCTTAGCAGAGAGCACGGTACCTCACCAGTGCAGACCTCTTGCTAACAGTAGGCTGCACCAGTATACCATGGTGCACGAAATATGCTACTGATACTTCGAAGTAGTATACAACGACCACTTCAAATACTACTGTAGTACATAGTATGTCTGCATGGCATATGCTTCGCAACACACAAGTAGCTGTAGCAATCATCGGAAAGCCACCGTGTAACATCATGCGCCTACCACTGAAGTATGCCGTTGGAAGGCTGGATCGTCATGTTGCAATGGCCTGCTTAGATACTCTAGCTCAACTTCTCTTTCTGGGATGATACGCTAGGTACCGTACTTTTACTACTGCTACATCCAAGTGGTATGCTAGTGCGCACACTGTGGCACCGGCGCAACTTGAAGGCCTTTTGGTACTGCAGAATACACTACGTAGAGAGGTAGTCTCGTAATTCCGTGTTCCTGCTGCGGGAACCGTTGACCACAACAATTGACAATGATTGATGCGGCTGAGTTAGGTGTGACCCACTGGCAGCCAACTCACTGTTAAAAGAGACTGGCCTGCAGCGAACTCACTGCACCACATGGTTTAAGGTGTTGGGTGCCTTACACTGCATCCATGCGCGCTATTACAGCAGACAAGGTTATACCAGATACTAAGATGCGAAGTATGTAACACACTCAGAAGTACTTCGAGCGTACTTCTTCCAAGTACTTCAGTACCGGTATATACTTCTGGAGTAGTATTACTGTTGTTGAAAAAGCCTCTGTCAAGATGCTAAGCCTCAACCCACCCCTCATGCCTTGTAAACGCTCGAAAAGCAGGAAACAGCCATCCGTGTCGCCCAAGAATTCTGAGGATGCAGCTACCAGCTGGTGGCCCAAGGCTGCAGCATTTGCCCTGGTACCGTGAGTTGGCCAGTTGTGGAGCTCCGGCCAGCCTGACGGTGGCCATTTCGTGGCTTGGAATGAACACCAGCAGCTTTGTGAACCCGCAGTTGTTGTTCGGAATTGTGTGCTGTCACAAACGGCGTGCCCATGCCCGCTGGCTTGGCCGGACAATTTCAGGCTGGAGCTGAGGTCGGGTCACAGCTACTGTGTACAGTCTTCCTGCCCGGGGCGGCGCGGCCCCTGGCGCTGAAGGGCATTGCGCTGTCGCGCATACGCGCAGCCCTGTCGGCGGCGCAC
>JAULBY010029184.1:0-16177 GCA_032358315.1 Ophiocytium majus
GGGGGGGGGGGGGGGGGGGGGGGGGGGGGGGGGGGGGGGGGGGGGGCAACCAGCATGCAAGGCAGGGGCTTGCAGTTACTTGTGCTATAGCCTGAGCTGCCGGCGCGCGTGTGCGCGCGGGCGTAGTCACACTTCGTATTGTTACTGCGCACTTCCTGCTTTACTAGTTGTGACCAACTTGAAGGAAGAGCACCCTCCAAAGTTTTTTACGACGTCGAACCTGGGCATTTCCTGCGCACCCCTCGACCTCGTACACCCGCCCATCTTTGCGGTCACATCGCATTCAACGGTGAAAAGTGGTGTACCATACCAGGCCAGGTCACACTACTGCTGAGCGACTAAACAAAATTTTTAAGTAACTGCTACAGTTACACACGTTTCTGAAGTTACGCCCAAAAATCTTAGAAGAACAACTACAGTCTCCTGTGCATGGGCATATTGTGGTTTCATGCACTTGCTCGTATGATATCAAAACTCATCTAGCTACTGACATAGCTGGACTAAGTGTCAGCATGCGGCATTCTAGTTTTTCACTTCAATTGAAGTTCGACCATGCTGCAGTACCAGCATTAATATTTGTGGTGTGCGGTGTGAGTGAGACAGCATGCTTCCCATGCAGCGAGTGGCACTGCTGCAGCCACAGCGTAAGATTGTCACCTTGTTGTTGCACTGGGCATGGTAGTGGTTCACACGGAAACAGTACTCAATTAAAAAAAATTAACACCAACTTACTTGCTAGTAAACATGCAGAACTTACTTCGCTGTGGCACCCATGAGTAGAAATTTACAATTGTTCCAGCGCAGGTGCCATGCCACGACCTGTGCCGCAGCCCCGCATTGCCATGCACATGTGCTTTTATGCACTCACATACACCTCTCTCTATGTCGCACTGGCTATGGCAGTGGTGGTTCACAAGGGCAGCACTCCAGAAAAATGGGAAAATTCTGAATTCTGAACCTGTGTTGTAGTACGTCCATACCCCGGGGCCACCTTTGGTTGTTCCCATGGCCCCACAATCGTTTATGGCCATGCTGCCTTCACATGGCGCCAGCTAGTTGCTGCTAACCACGGCATGCCTGCTGCAGGAGTCCAGCGTGACACTGTGTGACAGTACACATTTTGTGGTCGAAGACACACTGCTGTTCTGGTTCAGTAACAGCAAGCTTGTTCTTGACATTACTTGAAGTAGTTCTGTATTTGCTGCCAGCGTGTGAATTGAGTAATAATTACTAGTGCTTTGTAACACATACTAATAGAAGTACTACAAAGTATTACCACTACTACAAAAGTATTTGGAACACTAAAGTGCCACCATTCGACGACAGCTGCAGCATTATGCCAGTGCAGGTGCTTGCCAGGCCCGGCGCCGCACCGCTGCATTGCCATGCACATTCCTTCCATACACCTCGGTGTATGTCGCCCTGGCCCAGGGCTTGGCTGTCGATTCTACGAACATTTAAAAACACGTTGCACTGCCTTACTACCCACGTTTGGTAGTACGCATAGCCCACAAGTCCAATGCGCACACTGCTCACCTCACATGACACCAGACTGGGTGTTTTGTGTTCAGGGCATGCCTGCTGCAAGACTGTAGAGTGTGTGTGGCAACACCATCAAGATCCCTGTGCAGATGCTATGCCAGGACCTATGCCGCCCTGCTTCATGTATTGGCATGGACGTGTGCTTTTGTGCACCCACTCTCTATGTTGCACTGGGTACAGCAATGGTGCGCAGCGCACAGTTGCTACTGTAGTTATTTTCCGAATTGAAGGCATGCTGACCTTATTGCCCACACCATGCACATGGTTTCTGTGCGGTGGTATAGACCTCCGGTACACCACCCTGGCGTAGGGCATGGCTGTCAATTTTATGAAAATTCAAAACCATGTTGCGCAGCCTTACTACCCAGTTTTGGTGGCGCCCATAGGCCCACAAGTCGAATACGCACAATGCTGACCTCAGGAGGCTCACATATGACACCAGCAGTTTAATGTACTGAGGGCATACCAGGTCCTGCTGCAGGACTCCAGAGTGTGTGACAGTATCACCTTGATTGTACATTGACGGCAGACGCACCTGTGAACAGCTGCCGTACCACCCCCGGAAGCGGCAGGTCCTGGACCCGCCAGTGCTCGGCGCCATTGCCACGCTGTGTCAGCTGCAAATATGACCTGACCAGACCAAACAAAGCCACCGCCGGTGCATATTCAATGGAAGCGCACACATTGTCAAGTGCGCACGAGTTTACCACCTTACACATCTCATGCATAAACTGGCACCACATGATCACGCACTTAGGTATCTTGTCATCTTTCCTGATGTGCCCATGGGAAACACTTCACGAAATGCTGTGACAGGTACCTTAGGGCATGCAGCGCCCTGTCACAACTTCGGCAAAGCTGGCAGCGGCAGTGCCTGCTGCCGCCAATAAAATCAATGTTGCAGATAGAGTGGAATGCTAGGGATGGTGCTGTAGGGCCGCGCCATGACAAGGCCAACCAGATTGGCAGCAGCACCATTTGATGCGTTGCGTATTTGTTCATTGACAACCTCAGGCTGCAATTGAGTCAATGAGTGTGTCTGGCCCTACGCTGCTCAGCTAACGCTACGCAGACACGCACTGTCTGTTACAGTAGAAGAGGCAAACACATCTGGCATCAATAACATGTGAGATTATCTTGTTGACATGTGTCAAAGCCACACCGCTGTCAGTGTGTGAGGGTACAGCTGTCATCACTACAACTTATCTACAACTTGAAGTACTATGCGCGATGCGCGACGACATGTGCACTCTTTGTGTGTGTGTGTGTGTGTGTGTGTGTTTGAACAAACATGTCACTGAGGTAGTAACTGGCAGTGCCATGGTAGCCATGGCACGTATGCAGCAGGTGTGCACGGATTTTCCTGGCAAGGTTGGCTGTCTTCAAGTTGCTGCACTAAAAGTGGTATCTGTAAGTCGCACTCCACCCGCCCTACCACGCATCAGCTAATTTTTGCAAAATGACCAACACCGACAATGACTTTATGTCATATGTACCGTGGCATGTTTCCTCCTCGGCGGTGCAATTCAGTGCTACTTCAAGCTCGTAGTGACTTCCTGACCAGTGCTACTTGAGCCCTTAATACGCCGTATGCCATCAAATTGAATACGCTTGACAGCTTGCGCTTGCCTCAAGTTTAACATGTACCTGGCACAGCACCGTGTTGGTCGTGACTATTTGCACTAAGTGTTCCACGCAGGTTGCCCTATGGATCGATTCCAGACTACTACTTCAAAGTAGTGGAAATAGTGACTATTCTTGAGGTCATGTGTGGTGACAGTAATTAATTACAATTGTTGAGGGCCATGGGGTGAAGTGCGCTGAGTGTGATCACGATAGTCTTAGTAACCGCCAGCCACTGCAACATGGGCACTTACAGCAAATAATTACAACGGTGTATACATCATAATTCAAAACCATGACCTGCACTCAGATGTACATGTACTTGATGTGTTTGTACTTGTCACATGGTACAAGAAATTAATTTGCATACTACTGCGTAGAATGTAGCTACAGAGTTTCATTGTGCTGCACATCCTAAACGCCTGCACATATTCTGCAACAAGCAATGCTATCGGATGAGCAAGTACCAGTGACCTACGTGAGAGTGTAACAAACGGCGGCTAGGTTGGCAATGCACAGTCAGTGTCAACCAGGTTTTAACCCAGGACTGTCACTGATGGACCTTGGGGAGTGTTTACCAGCACACACCAGTGCACCTCCCGGCCCTTTCAAAACCTCACTTGCGCCAATTTTGTACCGGTTGCATGTGTTAGAGCATCTCCACTCGGGCACGCAAAACGCAAATTTTCAAACGCAAACGCAAAACGAGGGCAGCCGCAAAAGCAGAAAAACAGCAACAGCAGCTGCTACACACACGCTGGGGGGGCACCGCCGTGCAGGTGCCCCTCCCACACACTGCTGCAGGGGTAACACCCTCTGCAGCAGTGTGTTTGAGGAGCACCTGCACGGCGGCGGCCGCTGGGGTGTGCTGTGGGCGCTGCTGTTGCTGTTTTTCTGCTTTTGCGGGTGCCCCCGTTTTGCGTTCGCGTTTTTGCGTTTTGCGTGCCCGAGTGGAAGTGCTCTTAGCAAATTGGCAACAAATTGCTGGTGATGCGGCGGGTGACTGGTGCAAGATACAATGTTCGACATCATATGGTGATAGTTTATTGCACCTGCCGGCAGCAGGCGGGGGAGTGCAGGCCTGCAAGGCACCTGGTCCGTCCAGCGTTTTGCCTACCCGCTAGCTACGCATGCGGCCATATGCGCTGTAGCAGCTAGCTACTACTAGGCTACACTAATTTTTATATAAATATTTCCGGGTTTTACGGGTTTTATCGCATCTCGATGGCGTGCAGCGAGCCATGCTGTGTCGAGACTGCTGACTCAGAGCCTGAGCTGCAGCAGCACGTGTGCACCATAGCCTGGTCACTCGAACCAGACCTCACTACCACTAGCAGTACTACTGACATATACAATAATACTTCAGTAATATACGTTGAAATTATATTTCAGTATATTATACTGAGATTTAGTGCTGTTGTTCACCAGATAACTAGAAGTAATTGTTCAGGTCACACGGTGGCAAGCATTTGTTGACTCATTACAGTAAAATCAACAATGTACACGGGATGCAAACAGGTCTTTTGGCTTTAAAAAAACTCCAATTTTTTGTAATAATAATTATTTACATTCATCAGTAAATAACGATCCAGTAATGGTGTGTGTGCCTGGTCCTCTGCGCAAATTCGGCGCCAGTGTAGCGGGGGCATAATGATACCGCCACTGATCACTTATCGACGGGTAGCGGCAGTCTCAGCGTGTTGGAAAAGGGGGGGAGGCCAGAAAAAAAACAATATTATTTTACGCCAACGCGCCGGTGTTGCGCACACTTGTTGCCACGGATATGCATCCACGGTGATCCTCTTTTCTCTTGAAGGTTTGCTTGGAAGTGCGTTGCGTGCTGCACTTTTTTTGCGCCCCCTGGGTGGCTGCAGCGTCACAGCCCCCTCAGAGCCCTGCGCGTGACGTCTGCTGCTCACCTGCTCACTGCTCACTAGCGGGAACGGCAGTCGTTGCCGGTCAGGACTCTCTCGCACAGTGTCACAGTGCCACAAGGCATCACAGCCGGCACACCGGTGCGCGGCCCCTCTCTGTGCACCAGCTGCGTTCGGTGTGTGCACACAGTTGGTTTTTGCTCAAGTTGGTTTGCTTCGTTAACGGCAACTGTGCCAAACGCAGCAGGCGTTTCGACAACCCAGCTGGCACACTTCAGCTTGAGACACCAGCCTACGGGGGACGCCCTGCTATCAGCTGCTGCTGCTGCTGTTGTCAACACCGTGGCGTTGCGGGACCATCTGCTTTCCCAGCATGGCACCTACTTCACCAGCGTGCTTAGCTGGCTCCAGGTCATGGTTTTCCGCCTCATCACCAAGTGTGTGTGTACAAGACGATATCAACTCTAACTCACCGGCATGCCCATTGGGGTGTCGCCTTCTGCTGCGCCGCCCGCGCGCAGGAGCCGCCACGGCTTCCGATACGCATACGCGGCTACAAAGCTCTCGGAGCTTTTGCCCCTAAACCGCTACCATCTCCCGCCCGGGGGGTGGGCGGGGTGGGCAGCACTGCTGCTGTCACGACAGCCAGCAGCAACACAGTTGCAGCAACAGCAGAAGAAAGCGGTGCACAAGGGTGTGAGTACAAAGCACAACGCACCAGGCTCGCAGGTCACAGGTACGCCCACAACCGCTCACCTGGCTCAGGCTCTCCGGGCATGTCCGTGAAGGCGGGCAAGTCAACGTCATGCCTTAATGGTTGACGACAACTTCTGGTCTGGTGCTACTGGTGGCGGTCCTGTAGCTATGTGACATCCGAAGCCGCCGTGACTCGCGGTTCAGCAAGCCAGGGCGACTAGCTCCGTGGGCACCGCGGGACAGCTAGATGGGTCAGCGTTGAATTTACAATATAAATACAATGATCCCTGCACTAAGCGTCAAGCCCACCTAGGGCTAACATATGCAACAATGCTAGTTGCCTGAGTGAGCCACTGCAGCACCTGAAAGTCGAAGGAGAGTGACCATCGCGCAAGTGCGCAAACATGCGACTTATACAGCCGTCGACCCTAGCGCCACCGCAGTCTAAGTGCTATGTGTTGGCACAAGGCCTCTTGGGAGCTGCTGCAAAATGATGGTGGCCGCAGCACGGGGGCACTGCTACTAGTACCCACTGAATTTCTCACAAATACTGCGCCTCGTATTACAGGCAAATCCAAATTGTAGCTGAGGCTCAAGTGCACTGCTGCCCCAGGCTGCAGGTGTGCATGTGCACACACGTGCAGCAAATCCTGGAACGCACTCGTCCCGGCTCTTGGACCACAAAAGGGAATTTCCAAAAATTCGAAACCATGTCCTTGCTACCCAGGCTTGTCGCAACCATAATCAAGGACCAGCCTAGTTAACGCATGATGCACAGTGGATCTGTCACATTGTGACGGTGTCACTGCTGATCGCGGCTCTTCGAGTATCAATGGATTTAAAAAATTCAAAATCATGTTTCCTGCTGCCCAGGTTTGGTGGAAACCATAAATATGAGGCAGCCTGGGGACTGGCGCATACAGTGGATCACTGTTCTGAACAATTCATTGCGGACAGCGCATGGCGCATTGTGTGTTGCACACGGCATCACCCATGGCGCAGCGTTGTGTGAACACACACTGCAGTGGGCCAGGGGTTCTGTGGTATCATTTGCGCGTATCAGCCAGGTTACAGGTGCTTTACACTCTGGTATGATGGCCATCATGGCTTGCTGCGTAAACCTCAACACTCTTGCTGTGTGCATAACGACAGTCCAGCAGCCGTGACACTTCGCTTCCAAGGACGACAATCACCACAGAATCCCATTACCTCGTCACAGACAGGCCCCAGCCAGCTTCATGAGTCAAGCAAACTTTATCACTGGTGGTGTTACCAGACTGTGTGTATTATCCTGGCACTGAATCAAAGTTAGGGGAAATGCGTGGTGGTTCGCTGAGCTTATACTTCAAAATAAGTCAGAGACGCCTGCTGTACCAGCAAACTCACAGTATTCCTTTGGAGGGCACCAGGCTAAGTGTCACGCATTGAGGATGCAAGAAAGCCGTCACGGTAGCGTCCGTTGTCATCTGTGGCGCGCCAGGCCCTGCTGTCAAGCATACTGGGTGCCCCCACGTCCCCAACAGACTGCGGCGGAGCAGCAGGCGCAAGCACAGCAGTGCCACATGGTGGGTAAGTGTTACTAACAGCATACGGATTCAAAGTGCACACATCACTAGGCAAGGCAAACCGGACACTGTGCTCACTCACTAGACAACTTGATATTTTTTGCCAAATTGAATACATCATGTGCCCTAGCTCACAGACAAAAGCGCCGCAGCAGCTGTGTGCATGACACATTGTGCTCACATGCACTCAGTGACACTTACGCCATTAACTGTCACACTGGACATTGTGCTTTCTCACAAGACAACACGATGTGATAGTTTAAAAAAAAATACTACTGGTACACTGTAAATAGAAAAAACCGCACTCATGACACATAGGCCATTTACTATGTCACACTGGGCATTAAGCTTGCTCACAAAACGAGACTACGTGGTAATTAAATAAAAATACCACTGGTACACAGTTAGTAGAGTACCATGTCCTTTGCTACCCAGACTTGGGTGAGACCATCATGGGACGCCACTGGTTTACGCACAGTGGTTAATCGTGTCACTGCTGCCGTCACGAGGCACCAGTTTACTGCTGTTGCACACCGCACCATGACTGGCGCAGGATGCTGGAGCAATTTACACAGACTTGTATACTGCTGACCCAATCCGGCGCCAGCGTCGATACGTGTTCTGCACTGCTGAGAGGACTTACCGGTGCCACACACTATGGTATGGTTATCATCATGATTATTGCTTTGGTGTTCAAACCCTCAACAGGGCCGCAGTATGCATTAGGGCACTCACAACAGCCGGAGAGGCTGCTGATTCCAATCTTGGAAAAGGCGCGCGCTGCTACCATACTTGCGGCCGTTGCATGCACTGGCTGATCTCGTAAAAGGGCTTAGAAGTGCTGCTGCCTGCATGGGCCACAGCAGTGCTTTCATGCACTGAGATGTGACACTACCCAAGTCACGTGGCTCCTAGACAAGTAAAAGTAGTTGAAGATATTATGAAATTATATTCTTTGCTACCCAGGCTTGGTTACAACCATGGATGAGGGACTGGTGCACGAACAATAAGTGTTGTGACCGTGTCATTGGTGCTGAACCGTGCCAAAACACCCAGGGCAACATGGCATGTCCGGTGTACAATGGTACAAGCCGCAAAAAGTGCGGGCCTAGTTCAGCTCACGCAGCGTCATGGACAACCCTAGTGCCCATTAGGCGGTATCAAGCTGCCATACGCTGTGACCATAATGATTGTGGTGAACAGCAGGAGCAGAGGCTGTGCTGGTTCAATAGCGCCTGCAGCCCAGCACTTGCAGGTGCAGCCATGGTGGCATGGTGCCTACAGCAGCAGCAGGAGGAGCACATTGCCAGCTAGCGCAGCTGGTGGCGTTCCTCATGACATTGTCTCTGACCCATGTGCAAGCACCCCTCCCGCGCTGTGGCCCTGCACAGCAGGTGCGGGCTGAGCGTGGGCTGCGGCCGCCCGGGTTTGCGGCCCGCCAGCGTTTTTTTCTGGCTTTGCATCCAGTGGCACATTCCTTTAAAGCTATGTACTGCATGCCTGTTCGCACTATGGCCCTCTGCAGGTGGACATGCATGTGCCTAGCAGCATTTACAGCGCAGCTTGTGCCGCAGTGCTGAGCAGGTGGCAATGGCGCAAAATCTGGCGTGATTCACCATCAGAATGATTACTAAGTACTTTGAAGTAGTACTGCTATAGTATGGCTTCATGTTGAACCGAAGATAAAGACTTCAACCCTGCTGCCAACAGCAGCGCACTGCCAACAGCAGCGCACTGCCAACACCACAAAGCAGTAAATCCGCAAGTGCTAGACCAACCTGGTAGGTTGTGTGTACTACAATCATGGTTGAGTTTCGAAACTTCGCAAATTGCGAGTTTTTGCTGTGCCTCTACTAATTCAGTTCAGTGGTACAATGTATGCAGTGTCAGGACACTCACCATCCCGGTGACCCGCCTGGCAGAGCATCTGCCAACCTTATGCCAGCCTATCGAGTGTCTCTGGGACTATGTCCCTGGCAGGTCGAATGTCACAGCGAATCAGCAGGCGAAAACAGCCAGCAATGACAAGCGGTGGATCAGGGATAAATTCAGTGAAGCTTGAAGGTGCATGTGTACGTGGCTGGTATTCAAGCACTACCTGCCATGCCACCCAGCAGCAGCCTAGGCGTACTGCCACGTTGACAGAATGGCATCACCAGGTACATGATGTCAGCACACTCAGCGCAGTCAATTGTGTTTCATGATTTCATTTATACTGTGCCAACGTCACAGTGACTGCAGCCGTCACACGGCGCCAATTGACTTAAATACTCGGTAGATGGGGTAAAAAGTACTTGAAAAACATTTCATCATGCCTGATGCAGAATGTAAAACCATTGACAAAGTTTAACACTGCTGACCTGGCCTGGCTCCAGTGGCGGTGATTTGTTACATTTTGCACTCATGAGGCAAACCACAGCCGCCGCTGTGTACCACAGACTTGCTGTCATGCTGCCCACCATGGCTTCATGCATTGAACCGTGTATAACCTCAACATCGTTGCCGCAAGTTGCAGCGCGCCCAGCAACTGAAGCAGTGACTCTCCAAGTCCAGCAAACAACAGTGACTGTTGATCACATGATAGGCACGGACTTTCATTAAACTTTATGATACTACTAGTTGTACTATGGTGCTCGGCCTGTGCACACTACTACGCCACAATGTTTTGGCAGTTTAAAATTGTTGGCTGAGCCTTTGGTAGAACATCTGCTGCAGCTGATTCAGCACACTCACCCCTCTACTGGCACAGGAAGGCGTCAGACTGAGGGCAGCTGCCATGGTGTACCCAGCGAAGACACATGTAGGCTGTAGCACACCTTGTGTGACTGGCTTGAAGTGCGCCCGCCGACCTGTTCCCAGCCTCTTGGCTGTCTCAAAGTCCCTAGTAAACTGCATATGGTTCAGCAGGTGCAAGCAGCAGCAATGTACTGTCACAGTGTCAAAATGTGACATTAACGGGTCACATGACTCGGAGGTTCAAAGCACACTGTGGCACGTGTCACCGGTGGGCACTTTCAATTCCATTCATGCACCGCATCCTACCACAGTGACCATAATATATCAGTTGCCACAAGACAATGTCACATGCTGCAGCTGCACTACTTGTACCATTTCTGCAGAGTATGTGCCTGAATGGTGTCTGCACATGCCGCAAAATGTCTAGTATTACTACAGTATGAAGGAAAGAGAAGGGTGGCTAAGCAAGTGCTTGCTTCAGAATCATTCGATGATCGGATGTGGTGTCACATGTGTAAATGGGTCAAGGCGCATCAAATGCTTGCGCTAAAGAACCCGAGGAACAAATCTTTACTGAAGTTCACCATCATTGCATGAAAAAAAACATTGCCTTGCTTTGAGTTACTAGTAGGCTGAGGCAATATCAAGTACCTGCCTCCTTTTATTGAAGTATACAAATACTGTATTTAATGCTTCTGAAGTACATGTATATACCATACTTCAGAAGTATGTCGCATCCGTGCACAATTCAAATAAGTAACCGGTTTGTACACAACATACTGAGCAATTTTTACAAATTCATTGCCCACACCGCACTAGCGCACTACGGACTTGGAGGCCGCAAAAAATGCGGCACAATGTCATGTCAAGAGTTAAATTGTGGGAGTTAACACTGCTTACGCCTTGTTTACCAGAAACCCTTGGGGTGCCGCCATCGTATAAGTGCTGCAATAATGCAGAAGTCAACTGCCATACTTGTGCTTGTACCCATAGCGCCAACGGCCAGAGCTTCAAGGCCCCACCAGATCTACGTAACGACAACTGCCATACTTCAGACACACTTTAAAGCCGCCCTGCTTTTTTCATTATGCGCACTAAGTCTTGCTATGGGTTCCCTGGGGGCAGCACACTCACATAGTGTTACATGCCCAGCAAAGCCTGCCACAGTATTGATGTGTAACAATTCAGCAGCATGTTGGCAAGAAGGAGCCTGAACACCTCTACTAGATACGTTGCTGCTCCTACCACTGCTGTTGCCCGACACATCGCGCTTTGGTGTATTTAACGTGCTGCTAAACCTGGTCCAGGTGCAGGTGCAGCACTCACCGACAACATCATGTGGAATGGTTCCGCGCTTCAGCAACGTATAAAGAGGTGCAATCCAGGCGCTAACTGTGTCAGGCCCTGCTGCTGACACTGCATGTCACGCGTGCGTCACGCCGGCTTGCAACCCACTTGCAACCACGCCACCGCCACCACGGTGACCCGGGAAAGTTACGGGCAACGTGCGAAAGTGCGCTGAAACATGGACACGCGGCGGGCAGCACGGCGTCGCGCCGCGCTGCAGCTGCCGCTGCCGCGGCACGCGGACACCCAGTGAGCATTACCGATACCGACAGGTACGCGAGATAACCCCTCTCGCTACTCGACCGCACGTATGGTATTTTTCGGGCTTCGTCCTGAATCTGTGCACACATGCGCGCAATCCGTCGACAGCTGCTGCTAGCTTCGGGAGTTGCAAGAGACACCAGCTCACGCGCACCCAGCTGAAGCGTTGGGCAGTGGGTCGACTGACTACGCTACTCACCATGTGCTCCTCCCTCTCTGCTCCGGACGCTGGCTGGGCTGGCGCGTGTTGTGCGGGAGGCCCGCCGCTGTCTGTCTCCGCGTTGCACTGCAGCAGCTGATGCAACTGCTGGTCCTGTTCCTGTGAAAGGCTCACGCGCTGGCCAGGTCGTTGCCCAACCTTAGAGTGCTGGTCGACCCCCGCTGCGCTGCGCGTCATGCGAACTGACGGTCCTGGCTGGTGTGTGCACACCACGCACTGCTGCTGCACAAGCGTCAGCAGCGTTTTTTTCGGGTTGAAGTGCGCACCCGCCTTCAAAGAAGCGTTCTGAGGTGCAAACCACAGTTAGTTGAATAAGCACACTGGTTTCTTGGCAGCGTAGGAGGGCAGCAGCGGTTCTGTAAGGCGCAGGCAGCACCGGATCTTCGCCACGGGCCCAAGGTTTCTTGGTGGGTTGTGGTACTCTCACTCTCTTGCGAGCGTGTCAAAGTCGCAAGTTGAACGTCACACTACAGTGGGGGGCCATGATCGCGCGACGGCATGAATGTGTGTGTGCGCGCGCGCGCTGCTGCTGCTGCTGCACTTGTGAACTGCTGCAGCAGAGCAGGCAGGCTTTCAGGGTGCATGCGCACGCCACCGCTGTGGTGTGGTACGCCTACTGAATCAGTGTCACTCACTTTGCAGCGTTGTATTTCCTCACTACACAGCAAATTGAGTTACAAACACGTGCAGGTCTACGGCGTACGGCTGCTGCTCGAGCGTAGTTGAGACGCGCGCGCGGCGCGCTACTTGACTGCACAGGTGTGCGACTCTCTATGGGGAGTTCCCAAGCTGGACGAGCGGAAAGCTCCTTTTGGCCCGACTTATACCTCACTGTGTCGCCGTGCAAGCGAGTAGTAGCTTGAAATGGTTGCATCCATGTCATGCACTGTACATCCAAATACCCAAGTGCAGCGCTGCCTGCAAATGCGTACATGTATCACCTGTGCCACTCCCCGTATCACACAGGGCTCATAGATAACAAAAGCTGCATGTGTATTAAACAATTTTTAAAAAGTACTTCAGAAGTAGTATTCACGAAGCAATAATTGTGAAAATCAGTTGAAGCCCATGCAGTACTAATTAATACAACAGCGTATAACTACAGTACAGGAAGACTTAGCATAATACTGCACTTGGTGGCGTGCAAAGAACCCAGTACAGCCACTATTGGCTACTAGAGTACAAGAAGTGCCTAAAGGTAATTTTATAAAAATTCAGAGGAACATGTTCCTTCCAATCCATGCTTGGTTCCAACCATGGAGCTGGCAGCAGCATGTTGACTGGTTTACGCAGAAGTGGACCGGTGACGCTGTGGCAGACTGCTGGCTGTGGCCCTTACAAATGCAAGAGGTGGTTCTTCACAAACGTGTTCCTTACTCCCCAGGCTCGGTTGCAACCATCATGGACTGGTTTAACCAACCAACGTGTATACAATCACGGTGGAACACGTGCACACATGTAATGGTCCACATTCCCTTGCGCAAATTACCTGTTGCACAGGGGTTGGCTGGTGCAAAACTATGGAGCCGTGAACACACACTGCTGCGCCAAACCCAGTCCGCCAGCTGAGCGGCGCTTATGACATGTTTTCAAGGACGAGGCGGGATGTAGTGCCTCACACATTGGTATGATGAACATTGTGGCGTGGTGCGCGAAACCGTGGTATTTCAGTGTAAAAATGTAAATTGTTTTTTTTTAATACACACCGGTACTTCTGAATTGAATTCACTACAAACGGGCAGTCCCAGCGGCCTTAGGCACTAAATTCCAGTCTACCAACACTGTCACAATCGCATTACTACTCATTGCAGGCATGTGCCTCTACTAGCAATTCAGCAATAAAGTAAGCTAGTTGGGGTATCAACACACTCACTGTGTCACTTGGACAGGGAAAGCGCTGGCCCAGGCCGAGGGTCACCCATTGACGACACATGGAGCCCTTAGCAACCATTTGTAGAACGCCTGGGAGTTCATCTGCCGGGCTGTTGAATGTGTCAAAGTCTGATGGGAGACCCTGGTAGACAGTGTGTGGATCAGCAGGCGCAGGCAGCGACGATGTCACGCAGCGGAGCAAGACTTAGTGGTGATAAGCCAATAATACTGTTACTAGTAGTAAGTGCCGGCGGCAACGCGCCAATGTCTGCCAGCGCCAAAACAGGAGCTTCAAGGGCACACCAGACGGCGAACGTAGTACATGGCGGCAAGAGACATACACGAAATGTGATTGCTGTAGCGCTTGAGCGCTCATTTTGTTTTAAAATGCTCAGCCGCCATCTGCCACAATATAATGCGCTGAGAAATGCATCAACATATCATGTCGCTTTCACCCGGGCCTGAGAAAAAAATGCTGCCGCTCCTGCCACCACTGCTGTTGCTTGACCCGACGAAATCAACCATCAATCAAGCTTTAGCCCATGGACCAGGTGATACCATTTCGGCACAGAAGTGCAAGTGAGACGGTACTGCTCCAGCTGGGGGGGGGTTATCAGCGTACCGTGTGCACTCCAACACCTTTTGCCAGTACATCACCGCACTGCCACCAAAACACACACACACACACACGGAGTCCCTACCTCACACGACCAACGCCACGCCCACCCACACCACCCCCTGACTTTTGCAGGAACGTGACGTGTGCGTGACGGTCACGGCCTGTGTGTTTGGCGCGCTCTCTCTCTCTCACACAAAAGCGGCTGCAGGAGTGTGGTGCTAACGACGGGGTGCGCACGGCAGCACGCGCTGCTGCCGCGCACAGGCACCAGTGGCCAGCACAGTAGCGCGCCTCCCCCACAGCCAGCCGTGCTCAATCCACATCATCATTTCGTGCTTCCGACTTCCTGTCTGCTGCTGCTGCTGTCCCGAGGCGTCGTCTCTACAAACCAGCAGTGTGTGACGCACAGAGAGAGCTGGACTGCGGGGTGTGCAGGCAGTTGACGCTCACCCAGCGCAGGCGTTAAGGCAGTGGACTGATTCACGCTACTCACCATGCTCCCGCTCTTTGTGGTCCTGACGCTGTTGGGCAATGGTCGGCGTGCCGTCGCGCTCGAGGCCGCTCTTCTTGTGTCCCTGCTGCCCACGACGGGTGTTGCAGGCTCAAGGTTGACAAGTCTTGCCCATCCTGGGCATGCTCGACTCTGGCTGCGCTATGGCATGGCGCTTGGGCTGAGGCGGTCTGCACCATGCCGCTGCCCCCAGTCGCGCCGCACCACCACACGCACGCCCCCACCCCTGGCCCCCTCCCCGTCAGTGTTCCTTCAGTACACGGCACCCAAGTTCAAAAAGAACTGTTGTGAGGTGCAAATTTCCTCTGAGAATGAGCGTTGGGAAAAAAAACAGCAGACGGTTTTCTCTTGGCGGTTGGGCTTGAATTTTCAGGGTGTTTGCACGGCTACAAGTGCAAATAAATGGAGCTGCACGCTGGTGTGAGCATAAATACTGTTGCCGCACCATTTGACTGTGCTAGCCCTGGGCCTAACTCTGGACTGGCACCACAGCAGTAGCTGCACAGCCCCTAGTGCACTTGTTCATAGCCAAGGCATGCGCTTGTCGGTGTGCGGTCCCAGTCTAAACGGCTTCAATCGCACACGCGATAAAAGTGCTTGTGCTTGCGCACTTCATTGCTTACATTTCATCAACATGCAGCTGCTGCCGACTTGCTTGGATGCACAAGACGCTAGCAGCAGCTGCAGTAGCGGTGCCACCAGCAGCGGCAGCAGGCAGACATAGTAGCAGCACACAGCATCTGCAGCAGCACCGGCAACACCGACAGTGCCGGCAAAACCACCACCAGCAGCACCACAGCAGCGTATATCGGGGGCACACAAAAAAGACGCACAACCTTACCGGCAGCAACGTCACATGTGTGCGTGGTTATTGTGCGCAACCGCACTCACAGTATTTACACTTGCCTCACACCATCGGCACAACTGCCGCCGCCGCCGCCACCGCACTCTGCCGCCAGCAGTATCCCACTCAAAGGGCGGGCCCTCCGCTTGGCAGCGCTGCGCAGGCACGCGCCGCTGGGCCCAAAATCAAAGCCGGCCGGTAGTTCTCCCAGCCGCCACCGCAGCACCACACCCAGCACACGGGCCCACACACAAGTGCCGGCCGCCACCACCCGCACGCCCCCCCCCTTCCCCTCTCCCACACACTCACCACCAGCCTGCGCGCAGCCGCGGCAGCACGCCCACTACGCCCGTCCCCCCGCCTCCCCCCGCCGCCGCCAGCTACTGCACGCTGCACGAGCTCCCGCTGGCGGAGCTGCCGCTGCCGGCGCGGCCCGTGCGCGCATCGCCGCTGCCGCGGTGGCGGGG
>JAULBY010029195.1:0-16172 GCA_032358315.1 Ophiocytium majus
CCGGCGGCAGCGGTGGCAGCGGCGGCGCCAAGCGGCGCCAGGCGCAGCCACCGGCCGCGCAGACTGTGGACGCGGCAGCGGCGGGGCAGGGCGGCGGCGGTGGCGGTGCGTTGGCGCCGCCGCTTGTGGGGACGCCTGCGGTGCAGGGCAGGAAGCGTGGCGGCGGCAGCGGCAGTGCTGGCGGTGCGGGCGATGGCGGCGGTGACGCAAGACCGAACTTTGCCCACGAGACTGATGTGTAGGTAGCCATGACTGGGTGCTGCTGCTGCTGCTGGTGGTGGTGGCGAGCAGCTGTGGTCACACTGGTGCCGCCGCAGCTGGGGAATGCTACCGCGCTGCACAGCCACCACGCTGCTTGGCGACGGCATCCCATGCGACAGCGCCGCTGATGCAGGCTGGCACCGGCAGGGCTGGCGTTGCTGCCGCTGCCAGGAGCCAGCGCAATCATTGAACCCCGGTGCAGATTTTTTTGAGGGCGTCAGGAGAGGAAGCAGCATCTCCAAGTCGAAGTTGGTGCTGCCCAAGGAGACACAGGCAAAGGCCAGTTTCGCTTGCGAGTGCGCTGGTACATTGGCACACAGGTGCGGCTGGCGCGTACCCACAACCGCTACTGCTGCGTGGGAATTTGGGGTGTGCGAGTGCCCACGTCATCGGAAGTGCGCACTTGCTGCAGGTGCACTTGCGGCACCTCAAGTGTGGGCGCAGCAGCCACTGCACCGCTGGCATATGCAGAAAAAATATGGGGGCGGCACTGGTCAGGCATTGGTTTATGTTAGTGGGTGGTGTGCAGTATTGGAAGTGCAGGCAGCGACACACCAGGTGCTGCCTGTGTTGCGCGTACATTGCCATGAGCAGTGCAGTGTTGGTGTGCTGTGGGTGGTGCGCAACAAACGGCCCGCATGTAGCTCTGTGCCAGTGGGCAACGCCTGTCATTACAAAGAGGCACGGACATCGCAACGCAGTTGCAGTAGTGTGGACAACTAGCACAGACGCTTGCGGTTGCAGCTCGAGTCTGACACGTGCCAACAAAAACGGATGGGCGGTGTACTTCAAATGTCCCCTAGCGTTTGCTCTGCCTCCGTTGACTGCTGCCAGTGGTTGCAACATGCCAAGTGGTGGGAGCCGCTGCCGCTGTTTTTTTTTGCGTGCCCGCATAGCGAGCAGTTGTAGGTGCAGGACATGTGGCACTGGCGGCGTCAATTGCTGCCCCGAGCATGCCTTCACGCACGAGCGCCAGAACTACTACATGTAGCCAGCTGGCACCTGTTAGCCCTTTCTCTGTTCGTACACATTCTTTGCCATGAATTTGCCTTGGCACCTAGTGGCCGTGCTGGCATACATGACATCCATGGGCTCTTGCACGCCCGCAAGTGCAAATAAATTAAACTACATGTATACATACATACTGATAAACTATTACATTAGTGTGCTTGCTGGCAGTTATGCACGAGCGACTTCAACTCCAACACATGATCTCGAGTCTCTGCACTAAAACACAAACTTTTTAAACTTGACAAGCTTCCACTTCAACACATGACCTGAAGTCTCTGGACTAAAACAAATTTCAACAACTCGGGTCTTTGGACTGAAGAACAAACTTCAACTTGACAGGCAGTGAGCACGCAGCAGCATGCAGGTAGTACAGCGGCCAGGCGCGGCACCATCTGTGACCACCCGTTGCTGCAGGTGATGGTGGCAGCACAGAGGCAGTGCAGCTGAAATAGCCCCTCGCGTGTTTGCAAGGGCAGCGTGCAGCGCGATGCAACTGCATACTCCAGCAGCACACTACAACACAGAACCATCACAAAGCTTCAAAGCCCTGGTCATACAGTAGTGGTGGAAGCAATCCATGCACAGACACAGCAGCAGACACCGGGCCCACTTGAAAGCACGGCTGCACAACCAACAACATTGTATTGAAGCAGTTCTGCGGTCTGAAGCCCCACTTTGAGATCGTGCTGACCACTGCCTGTCAGGTGTCCCAAAGGTCCACTGCTGACATATGGCACCTTATCAGGGGCCAGCGGTTGCGCCTATGTTACAACGGCTCAATGACCACAGAAGGGGGCGTTGCGCTCCCACGCTGGCCCGCCCGCAATGCGCAGCGGCACACCAGCTGGTGCCAACAGAACCGTGTTCCATTTGTGTGTGCACGTACTGTACTGTCTTTCCACAATGGTTTTGTGCGCTGGCAACGTGCCCAGCGAGTCACCACACCAAGGTGTGAGCCGCAGAGCCAGTTTGGGCCCACCATGCGCACGTTTGCAAGTAGCATGGATGCATGTACCGGTGCTGTACTTCAACACAGGGTGCGCAAACAGTGTTTGTTCGCAGTGCTGTGCTCTGGCCACACCGCCAGCGTTATGGCTACAGCCCCCAGCATGGTGTCAGCCAGCTGCGCCTGTGGCAGCGTGGCTTCACTAGTAGTTATACATCCTTCTGCTGTCACTGCACTCACACAGCCTGTGCCAACCCAATCTGCCACCACACCAACCACTGCTGCCCCGCACCACCCGCCCTGGCAGCGACAGCGGCCGCCGCACAAACCGGCCACAACAGCTGCACCACTAGCCTTCGCCTTGAGTGCCACATCGGTCTCTTGACTTCGGCGGCAGTGCCACCACCCCCCGGCCGTTCACACATTCACTTATTCTCAGCCGCAGCGGCGGTGGTGGCGGCGGCGGCCTTGCCGCCCTTGGCCACTTGCTCTGCGTCCGCCACCATCTTCCAGTGCAGCGCCGGCTGCAGTCCCTTGCCGTCGCAGATGACGTCAGAGCCAAAGTGACCGGCGGTCATGGTGGTGTCGTACTCGATGCCGTTGTCGTCGACCGTCACGGGGACCGTGACGATGCCGCAGGCGACATCGGCGCTGTCGATCACGGGCCACTCCCTGCCGAGCCTCTCCTGCACTGACGCGCGAGGCAGCCACTCGCCTGTGTGACGGTGCACGGCAACAGAACCATAACAAACAGCAACAGCAACAAAAGAACAACAATAAACAAGCGCGCTGAGGGTGTCTGACACGGTGCAGTGCCGGTGGTGGAAGGTCTCAAGTGGCAGCGACGGGCGGTGCTGTTGCAGCACATGCACCTGGCGGAAGCGCATGCAGTGCTGGTGGTGGCAGGTCTTAAGTGCCATTGACAAGTGGTGCTGTTGCATGACTTGCACCTGTCAGAAGCGCATGCAGTGCACCTAGAAAACAAAGCAGTTGGTGGCATGTTGTTTGCACTTGTCAGCGTGCAAGGACCCGGGGATAACACTTGCCAGCATCTGGCAGCGCATGCATGGTGCCGCCTCAGCTTACGTGCCCAACAGGGCAGGGCACGCCAGCATAAATTCATTGGTACCGCCACACAGTCCCTTCGCACACCGTGAGGCTTTGCGTGCTCGCAGTACTGCACACACCAGCACTGGGGGCGACCACAACAATGGGAACCGGCTACGAGAGGCGTGCGGATCGTCTCTGCGAGCAGGCCGGCCGGCCGCAGGATATACCGCCGCCTGGAGTCACACAGCCAACGCACCTTCGCCATTGAACACGGTGAACACGGTCACCCAGCCGCACAGGTACCGCGGGCCGGAGCCCATGCTCTGAAAGTGGCACACGCGCCCCCAGAAGTCCTTGTCGGCCTCGCCGCGCGCGGCCGCCACAAACTGGGTCAGAACTGGGGCCAGCAGCGCGTGCCAGGCCTTGAGGTGCCCGTCGCCGCAGTCAAACTCCAGCAGGCGGTCGGCGCGCTGAGCAACCGCCTCCCAGTCCGCAAGAGTTCCCAGGAGGGTGACGGAGGGGAGGCCGCAGGCCAGGCACATGCGGAAGTCGAAGTACTTCTGCATGGAGGCCATGAGGACGACGGAGCCCACCACCTGGGGGGAGGGGGGAAGGGGAAGGGCATCAGGTTAGTCATGGGTGACAGCGTACAAAATTGTCATTAAACGCTGTGTAACGTACTTCATATGTAGATACGGCGTGTAACATATTTATACAAGCGTATTTATACGGCAGATACGCCGTTTATCGCGTCCTTGGGCGTATACATACGCTGTTTTTTGTATAACGTACCATAATACAATGATGTTCATGAAATACGTTAGTCTATACGCCCTGACCGATCACCACATAAGGTGCATTGTAGGTGTGCCGTGTCGGAAAGGTGGCATAGCAGGCGCGGCAAGAGCGACATGCAAAATGAGTTTGCTGATGCTGCCAACTGAGCACTGCAGCGCCAGTACAGGATGGTGCACCACTGGTGGGGACATGGCCACTGGTGGTCTGCGTGCTGTCCATTACAGGTTGCTGCTGTTTAGTTGGGGACTCGCGCAAGCGCAGCTGCCAAGCACCTGCCTTGCAGCGCACACAACCCGTGACTACAGTAATAACAGTGATGCACCGAGCCCAACCACCATAAAACGCCGACACCCAAGGTGGGCCCATCATCATTATTTGGCTGGTTTAAATTCCAGCAGACCAAGGCAGTCCTACATCGCTCGCTGTGCACATGATGGCGGCAGCAGCGATGTGTACTTTTTCAGTGCACGGTGCCACGGCTACTGAGTGCAAAGTACCACCTACTGCTCCGTATCGACTGCTGTGTGTAAGCGCAGCCACAGGCGCCAAGTGGGCAAGTGGGCATACACAATGTGCTTCGGTGCGCATGCATACACATGTGTTGGAGTCACTTGCTTGCACAAACACAGCCTTGCACACACACGCTGTGTGCCAACACGGAAGTGACGATAACACACCACTCTGTGCAACAGCCACGTGACATGCAGCAGGAAGTGACGATAACACACCACTCTGTGCAATAGCCACGTGACATGCAGCCAGCGTAAAACGCGGCAGGCATTGTTGAATTTTGAACGCTGAGTGTGTGGCAATGATCAGGGCACTGCAGCGCCAATGGCAGGTGGCAGCAATCTCGGTATCCTAGACAGAAGGTGAATACGTTTGCAGTGATTACCTGTATGGTGCCCTGCCGTGTGTTCTCTCGTGTGCCACATTGAGTCCTTCATCATTGTTTTAAGGTAGAAGTTATCTAGATATACACATGTAACATGCAAATACTTCGAAGTATATACACAAACTTCAGTAGTACCGGTACAAATCGAAGTATACTTTAACTGAAGTACTAGCACGTTTTGTATGACTGGCCGCGGGGCGCTGGCTCAGTCATGGAGGGGAGATCGTGAGTGGGGTCACTGCTAGTTCAACTTCAACTAGAAATGTGTGGCTCCCAGGCCAAAGGGAGAAGCGGGGTTTCTGGGACGGAGAAAAGTGTAGCATATTTCCGTAGCGCACCGGAAAGCGGATGCCGTGTGCAACTGGCGACAGCTTCACTTCTTCTACACACCAGTGCAACAGCAATAACAGAGACAACTAAAGGGCAGCTTGTGGCTCGGGTGAGTGCTGTGTCATGCCCCTGCTCGCCTGGCGGTTGTGTACTGGTGCTGCTCTGCCTGAGCCATGCGGTGGCTGGTGTAGAAGTGTGTATATCAGGTGGGCCTTGGCAGCTTAGCTACCTGCCTTGGTATCACAGTGGAAGTACTACGCAGTCTAGTAGGTACCATTCATGGTCCTCACTTTGTCAGACCATGCGGTCGTCGAGAAGCCCGGCAGCACCCACTCGAACACGCCGGGGTCCTTGATGTTGCGAGCAATCTGCTGAGTACATACTCCAAAGTGTATGTCCAGAAAAACCCCATATTTAAAAAAAAACCATGTGCCTCACCTTGTCAGTCCATGTCGTCGTTGAAAAGTCCGGCAGCACCCAGTCGCGCACGCTGGGGTCCTTGATGTTGCGAGCGATCTGCTCAGACATCATCTGAGCCAGGGCGCTGTAATCAGCCGTAAACAGAGTGCCACCCGCGGTCACCTCCAGCGTCTTTTTCCCTTCAAAATCCACAAACCTGCAGGTAGCAGCAGCACCAGAAGGGCAAATGCACAGGTGAAGGACCATGATGGTCATGCAGTGGTTGGTGGCGAACAAGGTAGCGTTGATACTGTACAGCCACAGAGTCACTGAGTGGGTAAACCATGCTGCAATTCCTGTGCGTGAACACTGAACAGGAGGGTGCAACGTGGCTGCAACGCCTTGTGGGTGTCTTTGTGGGTGCCTTCAGTAATGAACATGAACGCCTACTGAGTCGCCACAGACACGGGCGAAACAAGCCGCAACGCTCAGGTCTGTGTGCTACACCTGGACATGGGACACAATAAAGGCACATGTGGTGTAGTGCGTTGGATACCGAGGATGCGCTACCCAAACGCACCTGTCGCGCAGGGCCTCCGCGTTGGCGTTCACGTAGAAGCTGAACTGCACCATGATCGCCCCCCACACATCTTCAGGCCGCAGAGTCAGGTGGTGGTGTTCGTTGTAGGCATGGGTGATGGTATTGACGAAGCCGTTTGTCCTTGGTATGTAGGCGCTGCTTTCGGCGTCGGGGGTGTCTGAGCCAGCGACGCGCACAGGCTCAGGCTCGCTTTTGTCCGGCCGGCTGCCACGCCTGCCGCCGGGGTGGGTTCGCACAGCCTCCGCAGCGTGTGTCGCCACGTCGAAGGTGACAGGCATGGTGCTCGTGCCGCTTCTCCTGCTGCTGCCGCTGCTGCTGCCGCCGCCACAGCCCTGTCAAGCAGATGGCGCTGGTGTTGCGGGATGGAAGTGACGGTGACCCTGCTGGTGTACATGTTGCATGCACGACGATATCATGCTAAACTGTCCGCGGAACGTTCCACGCTTGGCACGCGCACGCGAGCGGGGTTTTGCTCAGCACTCACGCGTGCTCAGCAGACACGTTTGAGCCTGCTGCCACACGTCGTTAGCTTCTGCGACACGTGGCAACAGGAGAGACTGCCTCCTGTTACGCTGCACATTCGCAGAACGTGCCTCCACGAACACCTTGAGGGGCGGAGACGCGACAAGAGAAACGCAACTCACACACACACACAGGCGACGCCAACTGCACCGCAACCAGCATCAGCACCAGCACGAGCGAAGTGCACCTGCGACAGTAGAGCAACTGCTGCGACACTTTGCAGGACACGCCGGCTCTCTCCAAGCAGCAACACACAAGGCACCGAAGCAACGCGCAACATGCTTCCGCGCCGCAACCCACGTCGAGCAGGAGGCGGCTGCACGCGCCAGACCTCCCTCCTGAGCAGCGCGCTGTTGGTCATAGCATCCATCCTCATGCTTTTTTGCGTTATGGGAGCGGCACAGGCCGCTGACAGCGGCGCAGACAAAATGGGAACCGTCATTGGTGAGTGCGGCTTGGTTGAACTGCCGTGCTTCAACTGGCAGCACACAGTCAGCGTAGACACCTTTGATGCACGCGCTACCGCGCGGATGCTGTCATCGTGTCGTTCCGGTAGCACATGCCATCTCCACGCTTGCTGTTGCATCATACTCGCACTCCGTGGTCGCCCTGCTGCCGCACCTTGCTCCTGCCCAGGACACTCCTGGCCCGCTGCTGCTACATGCGCCGCTGCTGCTGCCGCTGCTAACATCTACATTCACTCCTCCCCGCTGCCTGCTGCTGCTGCTGTTGCTGCTGCGCCGCGCACGGCCAGGCATCGACCTTGGCACCACATACTCGTGCGTGGGCGTCTACCAGAACGAGCGCGTCGAGATCATCGCAAACGAGCAGGGCAACCGCATCACACCCTCCTACGTCGCCTGGGACACCAACGGGGAGCGCCTCATCGGCGATGCGGCCAAGAACCAGGCAGCGGTGAACCCTGAAAGCACCGTTTTCGACGTCAAGAGGCTGATCGGTCGCAGCTTCAACGACCCCAGTGTGCAGTCGGACATGAAGCTGCTTCCCTTCAAGGTCGTCAGCCGCGGCGACAAGCCCAACATCCAGGTGCGTGCGGCGGTTTGGTCATATGCCACGATGGTGAATGCCGCTGGCAGCAGACAGCAAAACGGCACCTTTTGGCAGCAGTAGCAACAGACACCATTGGCAGCACACAGCAATGGTCGCTGTCTGTGTGGCACCTCAGCGCCTGTTTCACTGAGTTCGCACTTGTGTGTGTGTGCGGCTGAATGCCACAACCTATTCCGAGTGTCGTGTATGTCTGTGTGCAGCAGTCCCGACAGCATGCGACGTGACTAACCGCCACCCCATGGCTATCTACCATATTGTACCAGCACACCTTGCACACCACGCACCATGAAGCAGTTGTAGTTGCCTGACGGTGTGCGCACCTGCTTGGCGCTTGCGGCCACTGCACCCACTACAGGTGACCATCAAGGGCGAGTCCAAGACCTTCAGCCCCGAGGAGATCAGTGCCATGGTTCTGCAGAAGATGCGCGAAACTGCTGAGGCGTACATTGGCGAGCCCATCGCTAGCGCGGTTGTCACTGTGAGTTCATTAGTGCCGATTTTGCAGCCCACATGCTGGCAGCGGAGGGGGTTTCAGGGCCCTTTTTTGGTTCAGGTTTGCCCATAGTTGTTGTCCTGTGCAGCTTGAATGCTGGTCCTGTAGCTGCATGTGCGCATGGCTGCTTTTATTCCCAGCTTGTGTCTGGAGGGTAAGGGGGTGTACATAGCAATTGCAGACAGCTGCACCTGCGCAACACCCCACTCCCATGCCTTGCAGCATGACAGCCCCCCTGTTGACCTCATGTACACCCACACCCACACCCACCCACACTCCGCGTGCCGTGCCGCTGCTGCCGCCGCCGCTGCCGCTGCTGCTGCCGCCGCTGCTGCTGTTGCCGCTGCTGCTGCTGCCGCCGCCGCTGCTACCGCTGCTGCTGCCGCTGCCGCCGCCGCCGCCACTGCAGGTGCCTGCGTACTTCAACGATGCGCAGCGCCAGGCCACGAAGGACGCCGGCACCATTGCGGGCATGAAGGTTCAGCGCATCATCAACGAGCCCACGGCGGCCGCCATCGCGTACGGTCTGGACAGGAAGGGGCAGGAGGAGGAGAACGTGCTCGTTTTCGACCTGGGAGGCGGCACATTTGACGTCACCGCGCTGGTAAGTGGTGCTGGCGCTGCTGCGGGCCGCGTGTGGTGCGCTCGCAGTGAGTGCTGGCTGGTTTCGTTTTGTGGTTGGCGGGAGCAGCACCAGTGGTGCAATACAGCAGGGGAAGGAATTTGATCATTCTTCACTTGAGAGCCGCACCTTGAAGGCTGTGGCACCACTGCCATATTGCTGCTGATCAGTGTTTGTGTGGCATCTTGCGGCGTGTTCAGTGCACGGGTGGTTGGTGTGGCATGTAGTCAGGGCAACAGACGCCTTGCATGATTCATGGTGGTGTGGTGTCATTGTGCACAGACTGTTCTTGGATTTGCTCACTGCTGCAGCATCCACATGACCTCATTCACACATGATGCTATACTATGCATATTATGTTTTTGTGCTGGCTGCGCTCATGCAGACCATTGACAATGGAGTGTTTGAGGTGCGCGCCACCAACGGCGACACGCACCTGGGGGGCGAGGACTTCGACCAGCGCGTCATGCAGGCAAGCCTCATCACATTTGCAGTCATGCTTCCTCAAGTACATGCGTCGTGACTGCGCTCATGTGCGTGCATGAGCACTCTGGAGCATGAGGTAGGGACTCCCAGACGGTGGTAAATCGTATGGCGGGCCGGCCTGCCCACTCGGACGCCCCGCTCGCCTCTCGTTGTGGTCCGGTGGTGGTGCCCCCCGCGTGGTGGTGTGTGCGGCAGGAGTGGGCGCAAACGACCCTGCACGGTGTAGCATGCATCTGTTTTCCGCGAACGCCAATCATCATGCATGCCATGCCATACATCGCCTGCACATGTATGCGCCTTGCCCCTTGTCCAAGCTGACGGCTGTGCGGACCATGCACTCTGCAGCTGCAACTTGGAGGAGAATGCGCGTGCGTCGGTGCAATGTCCGCACGTGCGCTGCACCACACTGGTTGCTGCCTGCCTTAAGCCCGCAAGGACAGCTGCTGCACGTATGCTGCGGCACCAATTCAGCGTCTACTTCTACCACCATGCATAACTGAGCTAACACGCTCTCCCTCCCCCACCCCTGCCTGGTATACCACACGTGCCACTTGCAGTACTTCGTCAAAATGCTCAAGAAGAAGTCGGGCGTTGACATGAGCGGCGACAAGAGGGCAGTGCAGAAGCTCAGGCGTGAAGTGGAACGCGTCAAGCGGGTGCTGAGCACACAGCCGCAGGCCCGCGTGGAAATCGATGGTCTCTACGACGGCATCGACTTCAGCGAGGTGCGTGCTCTGCGCTGGCTCGACTTGGTTTTAACACCATCACATGTGTGTGTATGTTCATGCCTGTACATGCTAGTGTAGTGCATGCACCATCTCCTGTACTTGATGGAGTGGTGAGCTCACAGGTGCAGCCATGCGTGGGGCTGCGCTGGCTCAAGAGTCACTGGTCATGCACAACCCAGGCTCCGCTGCAACCGGGCGGGGAACGGCTGAGTGCAAACGTGCATGATGGTGTGCTGGTGGCGCCACCCACCCACAGCCGAGCTACAGCATGCTGCTAACCTATGCGCCTCCCACCATGCTCTGTTGCCGCTGTGCCATTTCATCCCATGTTGTTTTCTCTGCGTATGCCCCACGGAGTCTGACGCATATCCATCCCATGTGGTGCCTGTTGTTTTTGTGTGCACATGCCTCACAGACTCTGACGCGCCTTTCACTATTCATCCCATCTGTTACCTGTTGTTATTGTGTGTGTATATATATATGCCTCACAGACTCTGACGCGTGCGCGCTTCGAGGAGCTCAACATGGACCTCTTCAAGAAGACGCTGGTTCCCGTGGGCAAGGTGCTGGCAGACGCCGGCTGGGACAAGTCCGAGGTCCACGAGATTGTGCTCGTGGGCGGGTCCACACGCATTCCCAAGGTACGCAGTGTTGAAGTTTGTGTGTGCAAATATTTGAAGTTTGTTTGTGTAGGTGTGCCTGTTGAAGTTGGCACTAGCTGTGCACGTGTCCACGTGTTTTGAATGCCCGCCACAAGGGGACAAGCTGCCGCGTGTGTCTGGGTCCACTTGTGTCCCCAAGGGCCGCAACCTTGAAGTTGGATGTTGAAATTGGTGAGTCGGTACTTCAAGTACGCGAAATGCTTGTACCTCTGCCCCCTTTCCATGCTGTCACTATGGCAAGGTACAATTTTGACTACTGTGCGCTGCTGTTGTTTGCTGCATTTATATCTGTTACAGGTTCAGCAGCTGATCAAGGACTACTTTGGCGGCAAGGAGCCCTCCAAGGGCATCAACCCTGACGAGGCGGTGGCCTACGGCGCAGCCGTGCAGGTGTGTAATGCAGTGTAATGGTACCAGATTGAAGTTACTCAACTTCAACTGTGCTCTAGCGCCCGGCGGCCACCGCAGGGCAGGCCGCGGAGCCGACCCCCCCCCCCATAGACGTAGTATAGCTGGTGCACACATGCCGTCATGTCTCTAAGACTAATATACAAACTTCAACTGGGAGCTCATGTTGAAGTGACATCGCCAGCAGTTGGCGCTGCCAGCAGCGGTCGCCACCAGAATGTGAATTCTTGCCTGCTGTGTAGCCCTCGCCGTGTGGTTGCAACAACTAAAAAACACTTCGAGGTGTATGCTGGTGCAGACCACACAGTGCAAAGCTGGTCATGATACCATGGCTCGTTGTCACCGCCGACCTGTAAGCTCACGGTGCGGCGCGTGCTGCTGCTGTCGCTGCTGTGTTTTCACCTGCTTCAGGGTGGCATTCTCTCCGATGTTGACCGCACAAACCTGGGCAAGGTGCTCCTGCTTGACGTCACGCCACTCAGCCAGGTGAGCGTCTTCACCCTCCAGTGACTTGAGCTTCGAGTGTGGGGCAAACACATGCGCCAACACCAACCCTGGTGGCCTGCTATGATGTTGCAGCATTTTGAGCAGTGCCAACACCAACCCTGGTGGCCTGCTATGATGTAGCAGCATTTTGAGCAGTGGGCCACCTGACGCAGTGGCAGCTGTGGGTGCTCAAGCCTGAACACACATCTCAATGTGGCTGCCCCAGCGTTTGGCATACATACACATTAGTACTTGAAGTATGTTTGTAAACACCGCCTGCACACCCGCTACCTTCCACTCGTGGTCATCACTGCACAGTGTTGCAACACCTCACCTGACTGACTCACGCCTGCACACACTCGCTTCCCTTCACTGTGACGCCACGGCTGTCACAACACACAGGGCATTGAGACCGTGGGCGGCGTCATGACCAAGATCATCCCGCGCAACACTCAGATCCCCACCAAGAAGTCGCAGACCTTCTCCACGTACCAGGACAACCAGCCTGCGGTACTCATCCAGGCAAGCACTGCCATGTTGCATGCCATGTTGCGTGGCATGAAATTGCGCATGCGGCCCTCTGTGCCATGTTGCATGGCATGGAATTGCACATGCGGTCCTGTGTACTGTGGCCGGTGTCGGCGGCATGCGCGTGGCATGTGCCCTGACTCGGCTGCTCTTGAATATCATTGGTGCGTGCTTTGGGCGCATGTGTGCCAGCCATGCTGTGTCTGTGCCGCTGGCGCGTGATTGGCATACCCTGCGCGTGCTCAGCAGAACAGCGGCCACACCACCTGGAACAGCTCTTTATGATGCCAGTGTGTCACGTGGCGCGTGAGCAGACAGCGCCATGTCAGCAGCGCTGTGGCGCTGCCGCCAATCTCACTGAATGCATCAATGCCATCATCTGCAGCATGCCGTGCTGTCCGCTGTACAACAGCAAGCAGCGGCAGCGGCGCTGCCGCAAATGCACACCTCTGCTCAGCAGGCCACCTGCCCACCACTGCGGCCCCATGTAGCTGACACAAATGCGTTTGACCTGCCGTGCGCTGCCCTCTCCCTCTGCTTCATTGTCTCTGTTGTGTGTTGTTTTGTGCCGCACACAGGTCTATGAGGGCGAGCGCGCCATGACCAAGGACAATCATATGCTGGGGAAGTTCGAGCTCACGGGCATCCCCCCCGCGCCGCGCGGTGTGCCCCAGGTTGAGGTCACCTTCGAGATCGACGCCAACGGCATTCTGCAGGTGCGCGCATGCCCGTAGATAAGCAGCAGCCAGTACCTCAGGTGCTCAGCAGCAGTGCTGCAGTAACAGCAGTGGTCTGTGCTCAGCACGTGTACTCGGTTCCAGACAGGTTGATATCGGCCCTGGTGTTTGTGATGAGTACCCCACTACACATTAGAGTAGTGCTCTGGCAACATGCCAGGCTTCCCTTACGTGGAGTACGCTGTACTGAGCATCGCCAGCTTTTTCGCTACCCTTTTTCTGGTCACTGCCCCATGTGCAAAGGGCTTTCCGCGCCCTAAGCGGAGTTCAATCAAAGTACATATTACTGAATGCAAGCAGTGCTGGCAGTACTGTACGGCGCAGCCACCACTAGTGGTCATCGCTAGCGCCAAATGGCAGCTCGCATCAGAGGCCGGCTTTGCTGTAGCGGAGTAGTATCGTCCCCCATAGGCGCAGCCAGATGGTGCACACAGTTCCTGGCTGGTCGCAAAGCCTTGTGTGCAGGTGCTGTACATGTGAGCAGTTCGCTCAGCAGAAGCAGTACACAGCATCAAGTGCTCAGCCGTAGCAGCGCTGGCTGAGCTGGCGCAGGTGCACTACCCGTGCATGTAGAAGCCACGAATGACACCAGTCACACCAGGCACCAAGCACCCAAGGAGCATAGCCCACCTGCAAATGTTCTGGCTGCGCACCAGTAGCCCACTGCTTGAGCCTGCGCGCTCAGCAGCCTGCTGCCCTGGCTGTGCCACAGCTGCCCCTGCTGCCACCTATAGCATACTTCTGCAATAATAATAACTTACTAATAAGTAAATTACTTCGAAGTAGTAGCTTCCTACCACACGCACCCCGAAAGCCACAGCCTCGTGCTGAGGCACGAAGTAGGAGGAGTGCACACCGCGCGCTGTGCTGAGCACTTGTTGCACCGCTGCCGCCCCCCGTGCTGCTGAGCACACACAGGTCAGCGCGCAGGACAAGGGCACGGGCAAGGCCGAGAAGATCACCATCACCGCAGACAAGGGGCGCCTCAGCGAGGCAGAGATTCAGCGCATGGTCAACGAGGCGGAAAAATTCGCTGAGGAGGACCGCGATGTCAAGCGCCGCATCGACGCCAAGAACGGTCTCGAGAGCTACCTCTACAACCTCAAGAACGTTCTTTCTGACGAGGACGGCGCCGGAGGAAAGATCCCCGCGGGCGAGCGCGAGTCCCTGGAGGGCGAGATTCAGGAGGCGCTGGATTGGCTGGACGAGTCTGGGGGGGACGCTGAGACGGACGATTTCGTGGAGAAGCAGAAGGAGATCGAGGCGATCGCCAACCCGATCATGCGCAACGTATACCAGAGCACGCCCCCCGGCGGTGGCGCTGGCGACGACGGCGATGGGTTTGATGACGAGCTGTGAGGGGTGAGCGTGCCGCGGCGCCAGCGGTTGTGTGCGCTCAGCAGCGATGGCAGGCGTGTGCTCAGCAGCACTAGCAGCCGTTTGCTTAGCAGCATCTGCAGCTGCGTGCTCAGCAGCAGTTTGCTCGGCACTATCATTTGCGTGCTCAGCAGCTGATGGTGCTGTGATGGCACGCTGTGGGCGGTGTTTGGTCATGTGGGGGGGCTGGTGGTGAGCAGCAGCGGGATCACAGGTTGCAAACGGTGCTCAGCAGCACTGGCAGCATGTGCTCAGCAGCGTGTAGTGTATTGGTTGTTGGCGCCCCAAACGTGATAGCATATAGCACTGTGTTGTGCGCCAATGCTGGGGCTTGGCTGCACAAAGTGTGCGCTGTTGCCAGAGGGGGGTGCGCTGGGGGGGGATATCGATTGCGTTATTACTTGTGTGCACTTGTACATGGGCGGCACAGCCAGTGAGCGTAGTAGCGCTGAGTAGCGAACGGGTGACTAGGTCGCCACCCTAGTTACTGCTGTACATAGGCGTGTGCACTTGGCGCGCATTGTGGCATGCGTAAATGGTAAACCTCTCTGAGTACAGCACACCCACAGCTACACATACAAGCGGCCTGACCTGCTGCCGCTGCTGTTGCTCTCATGCCTGTGCGGTCGCTTGCTGAGGGTAGCCATGTCTTTTGAGTGTGATTGATCCTCTGTGACCGCACATGGCAGTGTTCGTATGCTGTGCGAGCGCTCACCGTGTGTCCTGACTAGCAGTGTGCTGCCACATTGTACTGTTGGTGGGCCGCTGATGGGCCGTTTCCCTAGTGTCATTGCCGCCAGGGTTGTAAACATATACTTCAGAAGTACTTTATCAAACTCCGCTTAGGGCGCGGAAAGCCCTTTGCACACGGTGCGCGTGACCAGAAAAAGGGATCAGACAGGTGTAGCGAAAGAGCTGGCAATGCTCAGGATTGCGTACACTAAGGGAGGTCTGGCATGTTGCCAGAGCACTACTCTAATGAATTACAGCCCCATGTCCCAGGGTTCAGAAGTACTTGTGAAGTACACTACTGGCTGAGTGACATGCCTAGCCGTATAGAAGAGTTACAAATTATAGAGGGAAAGCACCGCGCCCCTAGTAGCGCCAAACGCCGCTCATTGCAGCGTCCAGCTATTACAACACCATGCGCACATCAAAGGTGTGCCGGCTGCCTTTTTTTTCATAACTGTGAAATGACCCGGGGGATGAGTAGGTTATTCTGGTCGGTATCGCTAGCCGGGCCCACCGCCTGGTACACACGTGTATGATGAGCAGTTGCAACACAAGTTGGCACCTTTGTATAGTGATACAACTCACCTGGCTAAGGCAATCGTGCGTCACTCAGCAAGAGCACCAGTTCCGTACGAGCAAGTCACACTCACAACATGCAGAGTTGTGGATGAGAAATCTGACACATGTTTGTTGCCCGCTGCACCCTACTGACGAGACAGCCAGGCTAGGAAAGCGCGTGGTATTCATATATCGCGAGCAGCGGCACATGCGTACCAGCACACAACCAGCACTCTTGGACCCATAGTCAAACCCGACTGATCATCCTATTCAAAGTGCTACATGCTGTATTCCCACACACGTTCGAAACAGTCCCAACCTGCTGCTGCCCGTGTGCACATGCCTCGGCGACAGACACTCAAGTGACAGGTGCACCTGTGTGCACCACCACCGCCACTCCCCCCCCCCCCCCCCCCCCCCCCCCCCCCCCCCCCCCCCCCCCCCCCCCCCCCCCCCCCCCCCCCCCCCCCC
>JAULBY010029206.1:0-16172 GCA_032358315.1 Ophiocytium majus
GTGCCCCCCCCCCCCCCCCCCCCCTGGTTTGCACCTCCCAAAGTTCAAGCCCGGGCGTCTACTCCGGAATAAGACGGTAGTCCTGCTCATGACGCTGCTGGCATCTCACTCTGCTGCTGCTGAGCACTGCGTCTCGCTGCTGTGTGTGCGCGATGAATGCCGCCCTTGTGCTGAGCAGCCAGGCATCACCAGTGCAGACAGGGCCGCGAAGCTGCGTCTGTACGTGCGCGGACTCCGCGCATCGCTGGCCCTGCACAGGGTGTCCCTCACGAGGTATGTCTCTTTTTCAACAATGGTGGGGTTGCAAGAAACAGTCTGTGTTCAAGGTACTTTGTGCCGCATGAACAGCTTTACAACAGAAAATGGATGCTGGTAGTGTGTGCGCATGTGGCGCATGTGGGTCGTATTTGGTGCTCTTGCATAATTTGCACAATGTTGAAGTGGGTTATGATGCTTTGTTGAAGTCAAGACAGGTGACGGATTTCGGGGTGTTCCAACCCTCTCATGTCTCTGTTGGCAGCTTGCATCTATGTGGGGTGACTGCATTGGCCTCCCGAGTTTTCTGCTCGAAGACACTGTGCCACTTGACAGACAGCATTGTGTACTGCCCCAAAACAACCTCCATGTGGGCTCAGTCACCATATGCTTCTGTACAAGGAAGTGTATGGTAGGCTCGCCTGCATGGCATCATGGTCGTAGCTGCAGAAACCAATGGGCTATTTTGGAGCACGGCCTATTTGCGAGTGTGCACACAGCACACAGCAGCAGTGCGTGCCATACCATGTGGGCCGTGCCTGTGGTCGTGTCGTTGTCATCCCACTCCTTTTGCCAGGGCGCCAGGGCGTCAAGTGTTTTTAGCACAAGCACAGTACCCAACAATGCTTGAGCTACAACACAAGCACAGTACCTAAAAACGCTTGAGCTGCCGTGTGAAATCTCATGCGGAGCACTTTCGCTCTGCCGTCATGCTCATCGGCCTGCACTCCTAACATATGTCGTCCACCTCTGCCCCCTGCGCCCCCTTTCGTCTGCCATCTCCAGGGCGGTCGCCGCGCCACTGTGCAACATTCCCGTCTTCATCACATTTGTCGTTTCAACTAGGTGGGTGCAGCTCCCCCCTCACACAAACTCGCCGCTGCCATGCGACTCACTGCAACTCTCTGACCAACAGACAGGACAGCTCAAGTGTCGACCTTGTTGTTCCCTCCTGAACAGCCCAAATCTTTGAGGTGCCAATCATTATTTTTGCAGTTTCGAAGATTTGCTTTTGCTAGTGTGGCAGAACCGGTCAGTACCCAAGTAGCTGTAATTTCGCTGTGGGCCCTCTAGTTGCAGTCAAAAACGACGGACGTTGCATGGCCGTTTGAGACCAGTCATGCAGCACGGGTACATGCAGCAGCTGCTGCTAGCTGGCTGTCGAGTCGCCAAGCCGTTCAGCCTCCTCCGGTAGCAAAGCCTGCTTGCACTGTTCAGCTGCTGGCACTGTTGCCGTGTGCCATCGTCAACCGTGCAGTAGTGCAGCATGAACTACCAGGCATGCGGCAGCCAGTAAACAGCGGTGCGCTTCTATGCAGGATTTCAGGTGGAAATACCAACCCAACCCACTGTCACGGTACAGGCAGGCTGCCTTGCAGGTGCCTGCTGCCTCTGTGCTACCTTGTTTGCGGTGTACTGCCCTGACAGGCTGGCCATCTACACAGTACATGACTGCAGCGCCTCCGCTCGCGCCACACAACTGCGAAAACGCGCGCACCTCATCCGGCCCCAGGCACACACCTTCAACCGCAGAAATGGGACATGAACACATGTACTGCACGTAGGCTCACAGGCCCGTTTGCGCCCCTGTGAGGTTCTGGCGCTACATGCACTGCATTGCGCTGCCGTTTTCCACAGCGGACTGGTGGTGCTCGCAGCCTACTGCTTGAAGGATACCTTTACATACTGCGGTGGTACTTTGGCAAAGCACTTCAGTATATACTACGCTGAAGTACTTCAGGAGGTACATCTATGTGTACTGTATACTGGGACTACTAGTACTAGTACATACCTCTGCATAGTACTACTAGTAGTACTTCGAAATATACTACTAATGGTATGTGTGTGTTGTATTGGACCATGAACCCCCCGCCTGACAGCGTCTTGCTCCGCCTGGCTGTGCGCCGCCGCCTCAGGGACCTGCTGGCGGGCCCGCTGGCAACCGAGCTCACAGGGGGCGGAACTCTGTGGTTCAGTGACCTTACTCAGCCAGACCACACACTTGCGCTTCCGGTCGCCGCCGTCTGCGCCACATACGTCAGCCTGGAGCTTGGATTCGGACCGCACCTGCCGCCCGGGTTTGCCAGGGTGTGTGATGGCCAGTGCGAGCTGGCGCGGCAGCAAAGACGGAGTGTGCCTGCGTGTGTGTGTGTGGGAGGCGTGGGATGCTGGCACTCGCTGACCGAACATATGAGTCGAGTCGTCAGTAGGGTGCCGTGCTCTGCGCATTGTCAGTGGAGCCGTCGATTGCTGCCAAGCTCACTGCGGCTGCGGCTTTGCTCGCATCAGTAACTGCGCCCCCGGGCGCAACCGCCACGTCGCTGCTGCAGGCCCGCACTGGTAGCATCCGTGCCAACAACAATGCGGCTGCGCACCATGTTTTGCCTCGCAACAGAATGATCGCATAAGGTGCTGACGCCGCAACTGCTGCCGCCGCCCGCCGTCCGCACCCGTCTGCGACGACACACAGTGGTTCAAGCACACGCTGCAGACGGTGACAATCGCATCACTGTGCATGACGACGCAGCTGCCCAGCGGCGTCTTCATGTACTGGCTGCCGTCCGCGCTGTGCAGCTGCTTCCTGTCGTGGGCGACCAAGCAACGCGCCGTGCGCGCGCGCCTCGGGCTACCGCCGGTGGTCGAGCCGCGACCGCAGCACCAGCAGCCTGAGAGGGAGGATGCAGACAAGCCACCTCCCACAGATGGCAAGCAATGACACAAGTTTGACGATCATTGTGGTTGGAATTCATCTGGCCAGATGCAGCGGTGTGTGTGGCGCGAAGCGGCTGTGCCGTTGTTGACAGCGTGGCATGTGTAATACTTGAGGTATGTCACAGCGCAGGCAAGGCGAGAGCGCCCCCCCCCGGCGGTCGCTGCGCTTTTCTACGCGAGTTTGTCAACACAAGAAACCAGTGTGACCAGAATGCCTCACACCTCAATTGTATGTACCCTACGCTGTATATCGTACAGTAGGTGCTGTCTTGTGATGGCTTGTTGCAGAGCTACCCAAACACGTTAGAGGTGTGCGCGTCGCAGCATTTCTCGCTGGTTTCTGGGCTGGCCATTGCGGGACTGTCACATCGGCACGAGGGAGACAGACAGTGTTGCGTGGAAGGTGCCTGGCAGGCGCACCCCCATATCGCTGCGCAGCGCTCAGGACCACAGCGCACCTGTCATTCCATGCGGCGCAATTGACGGCACTGCTTGCATACGACGTGTGCCAAGTGGGACACGCGGACCGCGCATTGCCATTGATGGCATGGTTTTGCGACACTGTACATTGATGTGAGGCGCCTACTATGTGCATGTAATGGATCCATATGGAGGCAGTGCTGTGCTGTGAACTATGCTTAACTATACAGTGCTGTTGGGGCTGCCCGCTTGGCAAAATGCGTTCCGCAGTTACAGCCACCCCCTGCACAGCGCTTGCTGGCAGTAGCCCTGTTGGCAGCGGGTTATACTGACCGTTCCTTGTGCTCGAGATCGCGCACATAAACGTCAGTACAGTATAGGTGTCACGCAACATACACGGTTGTTTCAGTCGCGATGTCACTTATCGCTGCTGTCCTGCTTTGCCACTGGCGGGTGCAGCATGAACAACGAGCCATACACCGAGCGGTGTCTACAGAGCTGGGGTCTGCTCCACCGTGCGGCACATCGTGGCTGCTGCCTGACAGCCTGCGTGCAAGGCGCGGTGGTCGTGCGCTCGCAAGCGCAGCAACCGTGGACACCCTGCCCGCACACCAGTGGTGCGCTCCAGCGGACCCTGTGCACACTACGCCCGGCAGTTCTGTGCTACTTGTCGCGTGCGGCACGCACAGTGGATGCCAAGCTGCTTAGCGCCCTCACATACACGGCACGAGCATGATGCCGTACACGTGTGCGTTGATGGGTGGGTTGCGTGCCTGCACATGCCACATATGTGGCGCGCCGCCGTGGTGGTACACGCATCACCAGCACCAGCCGGCCGCTTCGTTACCTGTGCACAGCTCGCCACCTGCCATTGCGTGCGCACACCCCGCCACCTGCCATTGCGTGCGCACACCGCGTGCCACATGGCGCTGTGCCAGTGTGCCACCTGGCACCGTCGCAGCACATCGCCTGGCGTCATGCGCCGCCACAGCATGCCACCTGGTGCCCTAGCAGCACGCCACCTGCCAGCAACGTAGCGCGCCACATGGGGCGATTCGGCGTGCCACCTGGTGGTTGCAGCACGCTCGTGCAGCATGCCACCTGGCGCCCACGCAGTGCGCCACCTGGCGCACCTCTGGCGCGCCACTTGGCGGCATCGCAGTGCGCCACCTGTCGCCACCACAGGGCGCCACTTGGAGCACCTGCGGCGCGCCACTTGGCGGCTTAGTAGCGCACCACCTGGCGCCGCTGCGGCGCGCCACCTGGCGCCACTGCAGCGCGCCATGTGTCAGCAGCCCGCCATTCGCCACCAGGGCGCGTCATGCGTACGCCCCTGCGTACCAGCGCATCATGCTGGCCTGCAGCACCCTCTGGCTGGCCTCCATGGAGCTGCGCGACCCCTCGAGCTCGCGCCGCAGGGCGGCGGCGGCGGTGCCGCTGGCGAGGTTGCGCGCCAGCTCCTCCATGCCACTCGCGCGCTGGGAGTCGAGCCGTTCCCTGCACGGAGAGGGAGCACACACATCCTTGCCATGTCTGTGTTTGCTGTACTTGAGGTGCTGGCAAAGGTGAATTGCAGCGATGTGCGGGTGTGCAAAGTACATGCATGTTGACTCGCGTGCTGGGAGTCGAGCCGTCCTCTGCGCGGCGAGTGACCACACACGCCCCTGCCATGTCTGCGTTCACTGTACTTCAAGTGCTGTGAAATGTGTACTCCGGCATGTGTGTGTGTGTGAGGTAGGGACTCCAGACGGCGGTATATCCTAGGGTGGGCCGGCCTGCCCACTCGGACGCCCCGCTCGCCTCGTTGTGGTCCGGTGCGAAGTACTTCGAAATATATGCACTTTCGCATCTTCGTGTATTTGAACTAACAAGGTGTACCCATATGAAACTTCGCTTGGGGTGTGGAATGCCCTGTGCACATGGTGTTTGCGACTGGAAAAAGCAGCAGCATGCTGTTCCCTGCTAGCCGTCAAGATCGCAGTGCTCAGTGCTCAAAAACACCCCACCCATCTCACATATCTCTTCAAAGTTGGCCTAGCATCTTGCTACCGTACAAAACTACCGGTACTGTGGTAGTTTAAGGGCTGGGTGCAGGCGCAGGAGATTGTGAGGCCACTGCTCTCTATGGCGCCCTGGCAGGTCGAAGTCTAGCTGGCCAGCTGTCCAGGCTCACCTGATTGACTGTGTGTGCATAGCTGGGCGTATGTCTACACGGGGTCGCGCACGGCCGTTGCGGGCTTGCATGACCCGGCCTCCTGAAGTGCAAATCAATACTACTAGTAGACAGTCCCATGTCCCAGGTGATATGCTCCCATCTCCACTAGGTGCGCATGCGGCTAGCAAAGGTTGGACCACTAACACTATTGGTGTGCACCAGCAACAACCCCCTCCCGCCCCAAACTCACCTCTTGCTCTGGGCAATGGTCAGCCCCCCGACAAGCCCCTGCTCCTCTCCCTCCGGCACACCAATCTTTCGGTGTAATGGGCCACTGGTGCACTCCGGCACACCAACCCTTCGGTGTGAGGGGGCAGCACCAGCAGCGCCACCTCCGCCAGTGGGCGCAGCAGGTGCTGAGCGCGTGCCTGTGCTGAGTGACCGCAGCAGGCGCTGGCCCTGGTTGGTGGGCGCTGCGGCGGACAGTGCTGGCGCAGGCTGGAGGGGACGAGGAAGCAAGCGCACCAGAGGCGGTGGCAAAGGCAGGAGTTGTCGTGGTTGGAGGGTGCCCTACGGGGGGATACAGCTGGGCTCAGCAAGTCCGTCTACGTTGTAGGTGAACAGACAAAGCTACAGCGGCGCAATGTGGGACCACTGCCTGCAGTGTACTACGCGTACTTCGTTGTATACTAAAGCTCACACTTCTGCAGTACTTCGAAGTACGTACATGTATACTATGACAAAAGTTGACGGTGCACAAGTGCCCGTCACACTACCAATGCCGCGCTGGCAGTTGCCACAGCAACCAATGTATCATCCGAAAGCCGTCAGCACGCACTCGTGCGCTCATTTCGGGTGCAGGTGGCGGCCTGACATGTGACGCGCGTGCACATGGAATGCCAGAAAACGTGCCAAGTGCCAGCCATGCGCTGGAATCCATCCATGGGTAGTGCATGCACATGTGTACACTCTGTACACTGAACATGTGCTAATGTGGTAGCCCTTCGGTAGTCTGGTACATGCGCGGCACATGCTGTAACTGCTGTTGGTGCTGGCAGTTTCAGGACGAGCGAGTACCTGTCGTGTCCCAGAGGTTCCAATATGTGATGACTTCACAAGTACCAGTAGTAAATCGAGATATCAAATCACCAGCACTTGCAACCGTGCTGTAGGCAGTGGCAGCATCCACTTGTACTTCTGAAATACCTTGTCTGTAACAACATGCTGGGTTTGCACTACTAGTATTGTGCATGGTGCTGAGCACAGTGTCCTGGATGGTCACCAACAGGGGAGGGCAGCACGCTGGATCGCGTTGTTTCCAGTCGCGCACACCATACACACAGGGCTTTCCGCGCCCCAAGTGGGAGGCGAATGCTGCAAAGACAGTTTTCCCCGGGAGGCTCGCCAGTTTTGGGAGCACATCACCAAACACGGGGGCAGCCGCCACTTCCTTGCTGACGCAGTGCCGCTGCCTGCGGGTGCCATTGGACGAGCACAAGTACAGCACTTCTATTGCTTTTCCAGTCACATGCATGCCATGTGCAAAGGGTTTCCCGTGCCCCAAGCGGAGTTCGATGGAAGTACCTTGGCGGTAGCAGACGATGCTGACTGGCGCCTGCGCACCGGCCGAGGCGGCCCTGCAATGCCATCCGCAGGGGCCACGCTGGCTGCGGTGGACAGGAAACATCGCAAAATGCACGGCGCAAAAGGCCGAAACGCAGTGGCTGAGCAGTGTACTGCAAAGGCAGGGCATGCAGTTCGCCGGCTGAGAACATCCATGTCAGAGCCAAAACATGCTTCGGTTGTGAGCGGGTGCTGCGTTGCAGAGGGCATGCCGCAAACAGCAGAACAGCAATGCCTCAGGGGATTGCGAGGCCAATGCGGACCCATGGAAACAGGAGGACATCAACTGTCAGAGCCAAAGCATGCTTCGGTTGTGCGCTGGTGCTGCTGCACAACTGTGTGCAGAATAATGCTCGCAAAGGAACCATGTTGTACCTCTTCCCAGGTTAACTTTTCCCTGAGACATTCGGGGCTGGGTATCAAAGGAAGGGGATGTGATGACTATTGAGATTCCAAACAGAACATCGACAGTGCTGATAAATGAGCACAGCTGCATCATGGCGATGGAAAATGTGCAAAACTTTGCTGCACCATAAACTGCAACAGCATTGCGCTATTGTTGGGAGAAATGATGTACACATGTACAGTGTATACATATCTTGAACGGTATTGATACCAACACTTATAATGTAACCTAATTCTAACAGAAGTGCTTCGACGCATGATACAGGCTGGTCCATGCGCACGGCTCACTGTTGGAGTCCCACGCCGCAGGCAGGCCCTTTGCGCGCACCGCCCTCACGCCTCCCCCCACAGCAACCTTGGCTCCAGGGCCCTTTGCAGGTCCCCTGGGAGCTCCCCTAGCCGCTTTTGCCGCTGCTGCCGCCTCCCGAGCCTCCAGCCTCTCCGCAAGCCTCTCCTGTAACCCACAGCAGCATAGGACCCAATGTATTTCGTCAGTGCCTTAGTTATATACTTTGAAGTATATGCTTCGAAGTATTTACAGGTATTTGGAGTGTACTTGAAGTGTATTACTCAAGCTACAGATGTATATAGCTGCTGTGCACATACTAGCAGTGTACACTTACAAGAGCCTCCAGTCTCTCCGCAAGCCTCTCCTGTAACCGCCGCAGCACAGGTTCAAACGCAATTCATGAGTGCCTTAGTTATGTACTTCAAGTATACAGGTATCTAGAGTATACCTTACTTGAAGTTCAGCAGTACACAATGTACATTGCTGCAGTGCACATACTAGCAGTGTACAGTTACAAGAGCCTCCAGTCTCTCCGCAAACCTCTCCTGTAAACCACCACAGCACAGGGCACAACGCGATCCATCGCTGCCTTAGTTGCGTGTACCGTATGTGGTACTACAGTAGTACACCGGTACTTACAGCAGCATAGGACCAAACACATGTCGTCAGTGCATCAACTTAGTTGGTGGTTTCCACTTCCAGTGATTGGGTGGCTGTACCATCTAGTCTAAAAGTAATTGCCCGGGTCGTTCGTTGTCTTGATGGACCTTACCCCGCAGTGTCAGCTACAGCAATTGCTGGCGTACACTTGCTTCATCGGTTTTTCCAGTGGCTCCCGAAGTACCTGCTACATACTACTGTACTGGTATGTTGGACGAAAGACGTAAGCCCCATATGTGTATGCCGTACACACAGATTTTCAACCGAAGATGATGCTACTGTTGTGTGCGCATGTGGCGTACTTGAGTCATACTTCAAAGTATTTGGTGGCCTTGTATTAGCTGCACATCATTGTAGAGTGAGTCATGAGCTTCTTTGGAGCACAAAGATGTGACAGAATATGGCGTGCAACGCTACTAGCGGGGCGCCCCACGCTCACCTCTCTTTCGACCCTTGCGGCGAATGCAAACGCCTCAGACAATAGGCTCATGTCCAGGTCCCCTGCAACCGCGCACCACACAGCACACAGCAAGTCAGTTGCCTTTTTCACTTTGTGCTGCTGTTGTTGTGTTTTTTGTTTTGTGTTGTGTTGCTGCCGCTGCTGCTGCTGCTGGAAGCAAACACATTTCCAGCTCCCCTCCTGCGAACCGCGCACCACAGTGCCACACGACACGAAGCATGCACTGAAATGAAAGCAACTTCAGGCTTCGAGTGGGTGGTTTCAACACCGTTTCAAACGTTGGTGAGTGCAAGCAACCACCAGAGACAGCGTGAGTACCTGTCCTATTCTATTCATTTGCACTGGTGGGCATGCAAGAGCCCATGCCATGCATGCCAGCACGCTCGTGGCGATGGCACATGCCCGGCAGGTATACACGCGCGAAGTCACAACTGTAATGAACAACCAAGAGCAATAAGTGCTGCCAGAGGTAGATGGTGTGTGTGAGTACCTGCCCGGTGCGCTGTGCCATGCCTTTGAAGTCGTTCCGGTGCCGGGTGGGGTCGCCTGCACCACGGGGCGGGGAATAGCAGCATGCAAGTGACAACAAACATGTGTTATTATTATGAATCTTGTCATCTCACTGTATTGCCAATGAGAAGTATTTCTAGTGCCATAACTGCATTGGAAACAGCAGCAGGCAGTTGGCAACAAAAATGTGCCTGTTGCCACAGGGATGCCATAGATGCAAGTGGTGGCTCCCATAGTAAACTGCCCCCCCCCAGTCTTTTGCGTTGTCAGCTACAATAAATGCTATGGTCACCTACGTCTGACGTTCTTTGCGTGGCTCCTTAAGTAATGCCTCCTGTGTAGCCGCGCAGCAAGGAGCACTGCGCCTTACCTCACGTATCCGCATTACTCCAGCAGTAGCTGCAACACGCATCCACACTGCTGCAACGAGAAGGTGCTGGCCACAAGGGGTCCCTGAGAGGCGGCACCCCTTCCAAGCCGGCCAATCATCAGGGTGAGCAGTGACATAGGTACTCCGCTGTTACCGTATGATAAATTACATACACATACTACGTAGTACTTCATAGTGTATCACTGCGTTTGATGGGAACACGTCGTTAATCTCACCCACATTTCAAAGTACATTTTTCTTATAGTGTACAGGAACACATCGTCAATCACACCCACACTTCCAGTACACACTTCCTATGGTTTGCAGGTGTGTACTTCAAGTATATATGTACTTCTTGAAGTACAGCAGAGGTCTAGATGTGCCGCATACTTGAACTTTACTGTATTCATGCGTTGTTTGCACACATGGGCGCGCCTCACCTTGGCTGGAGCGCAACATGCTGAGCAGCAGGTGCCGATGCATGCCTCATGCCCGCCGCTGCACTGCCACCGCCACCGCCGCCTTGTCTGAGCCGCTCCAGCGAGGGCGCTGGCCTGCTGAGCAGCTCCTCAATACCTGCCACGCATGAAGTTCATTATATCAAATATTGTGCTCTATCAGCATGTGAAGTCCATCGAAGGTGGTGAGCTCAGCAGCTCTCATTACCTGCCACACCACATGAAGTTCATTACATCAAGTATGGTGTAACAGCATGTGAGCAGGGTGGTAGCATCCGCTCAGTGAGGGCAATGGCCTGCTCAGCAGCTCCTCAACACCTGCCACTGTGCCACACCACATGAAAATCATTACATCAAGTATAGTGAAGAAAAAGCATGTGAAGTCCAGTGAAGGTGGTGAGCTCAGCAGCTCCTCAATACGTTGCACGCCACATGAAGTTCATTACGGCAAGTACGGTGCTGGATCACCAGGTGAACAGGGTGGTAGCATCCAGTCCAGTGAAGGCAATGGCCTGCGCAATACCTGCCGCACCACATGAAGTTCAGTACACCACGTATAGTGGCTTATCAGCGGCTGAAAAGGGTGGTAGCATCCGCCCCAGTGGGGGCGCCGGACTGCCCAGCAGCTTCCGAATACCTGAACAACCACATGCACATGTTTGTGACTACAGCCGTGTGTCAGCTGCTCCAAGTAGCACCCACCTCTCAGCAAGGTTGCTTGCCTGCTCAGCAGCATGTTGACATACGCCACGACCACATGAAATTCAGTACCAGGTACACCAAACAATAGTGCCCTATCAACGGCGGAACACGCTGGTAGCATTCGTCCCAGCGGGGGCTCCGGCTTGCGCAGCCGCCTCTTATTTCGAAGCAACACCTGAAAAATCGCATACACCTGGTTTGAGAGTAAAGTTGTGTGTCAGCTGCTCCAAGTAGTACCCGCCTCTCAGCAAGGTTGCTCGCCTGCTCAGCAGCATGTTGCCATAGCCACGACCACATGAGTTCACTACACTCAAGTGTACGCTTGGCCTGTCAGCAGCCTCAAGTGAAGTGGTGGTGTCATTGGGCATGGTGCTGGCAGTTGCACTGTGGCAGGCGTGGCAGAGCCAGCCTGCTCAGCAGCTCACGTGACCTGTGACATGACCTATGGCCACGACCACGCATTTCGGACCTGCCGGCACATGCTGTGCGGGAGGTACTGTGCGCACCTGCAGGCTCACAAACATGTCAATTGCTCTAGCGGGAATGCCTGTTTTTATATCAACCTGGAAGAATATTTTTTTCATACATACTTTTAAGGTGCATAAACTTCGAAGTACATACATAGTACTTTTGTAGTATATCATAAGACAGTGGCGGTAGCTCACACGATGTGGGCCTGCTGACTGCTCATAATTATGGATGGGCTCTGGGGCTTGCCCGTAGATGGAGGGGCAGCTTAGACGCCGCCAACATGTTGCTGGACGCTATTGAAAAAAATGTGCCGCTGCCCTGCTGCTGCTGAATGCCAAGGCGCGCCAGTGGTCAGTGGGGCACAGCTGCGGCACAGGCCATATCATCCTTGACTCCAGTGGCGAGCCCAGCCTGGTCGCTGCGATTGCTGCTTCTGTGGGGAAAGCTGTGCCTCGCGCCCTACAAAGATTCCATGGCTCTTTACAACACAAGCCGCCACTTCATGTACATGTGTAGGCCGTTGCGGGGTGGCGTGTTCTTCCCTGGCGTGCTGGTGCAGCCGCTCACCCTGTCATGTGCACAGGGCTTCCACGCCCCAGACGGAGTGTTACAGTAGTACACAAGGGAGCGTGGGACTCTAGTGCTACTGCAGCCATCCCGCGCACAGGGCCAACATCACTGTGCACCAGACTGACTAGTGTGTTCATGCCAGCCAGTGTATGGCACAAGCGCTCATCTGAACACGCTGCATTCGCGCCTGAAAAAAAGCCAGGCTTGCCGCACCCCAAGGGTATAACTCGCATTACCGACACCCACAGTGGACACCCAATGGAGTCCAATAGAAAAGTGAACCCACACCAACACCAAAAACAACCTACGCATATACATGAAAATATTCAGAATGGGTGTCAGCAGAGTGTCAGCAATGCCTGTTATCCTAGGGGGTGTTCGCAACCCGAGTACTTCATTGCGACACAGTTTGAGTGTGGGTGACGACACCTGCTTACCTCTCTCGAACTCGACATCAACCAAGCTGCCGCCACCGCCTTCACCGCAGCAGCTGTCCCCTCCCTCCCATATTGCATCATCGCCGCCTCTCCCGCTGTCGCCGCCGCTGCTTTGGTGGGCTCCGTCGCCAGGGTGCCCGTCAAATGAGAAGTGTGAGAACGTGTAGTCACCGTGGGCGGGTGCGGCAGCCGCCGCTGCCATGGCGCCGACGGAAGAGGAGGACGCTGCTTTGGCAACACCACCACCACCTGCGCCAGCAGCAGCAAACGCTGCTGTGGGTGCGATGACACGGCTCATTTCCTGCGTAACGGTCAACCAGTCGCGACGTGTCTGCTGCTGGTGTTAGGTGGCTGTCTTGAGGCAGGACGCCAACACCTGCTGCACGTAGTGTGTTGCACAAGGGCCCTCTGGCGTTACTGTTGGTGCCTCCCCGCTGCCTGCAGTTGTGTGTGCGTGTGTGGCCTGTTGTTCGCTGCCCCCCCCGCCCCCTCCTCTCCCTAGGGGGCGGGGCGCGTCACCGGCCCTTCGCGAGCAGCAGCTTTGAGCCTGCGCCGCCACTGTGTGCGCCACGCGACACACACCACAAGGGCAAGTCGCCAGGGACAAGGCTCGAGGACCGCAAGAGCGACAAGAACCCCCACACACAGTGGGGCAACGACGCCCGACACTTACAGGACGCTGGCCGTACTTCAACAAGCTTGTACAGCCAAATCCGCGGGGGAGCTCGAGAAACACCAGCGCACGCAGGTCCGCACCGGTCTACCAGGACATCCCAGTGCGGCGGCCACAACCGGTAGCGCAGCAGTAGTCGCAGCCGTGCGCCGCCCTTACTGAAACTCCGCGACGCACTAAAACGTCGCGTCGAGCAGCAACAGCAGCTAGCCGGCAAAGCGCGTCACCAGCAGGCAGCTGTGCTGTGCTGCAACCGCGGTGTTCCCTTTGGAAAGGCACCCCTAGCAGTAGCGGCAGCAGCACTGCCGAGCAGCAGCAGCCATGGCGTCGTCAGGCGAGACCGCCGCGCGTGCCTCCGATGCGACCGAGGCACTGCACCTGGCCATCGCCACTGGCGACTGTGCCGCCATCAGAGCCACCATGACGGTGCCCGGGGTTGACGTGAATGCCCCTGTGAAGGACGGCGCAGGCGTGGCGCAGACCGCCTTGCAGTGGGCCATCAACTCCGAGGCAAGACACCACAGGCAGCGCCTGTGTTTGCTGGTGTTACTATGAAAGTGCGTTTGTCACCTGTGGTGAATGGTGCAGATAATACGTGGACTGCTCGCTATGGGCATCCCTGCAAAGAACATGTACTTTCGTTTTGCGCGCCAGTTTAGGGCTTGTGAAGGACATGGAAGCTGTTACAAAGCACGAGCCACCATGTGTACGATCATACGTAGCTACAGCCTCTCTCTTGCTGTCAAGCAACACATCACACAGTTGCTCGGGAACCCACGGTCACACATCAAGTGGCGCCAGCACACCGCTCCCTGCCACTCCTGCTGCTGGGTGCCCCTCTCATTCCTTTCGCGACTATGTTCACACATTCTCTGTGTGCATCTGTGCGCTGCTTCTGCTGAGCAGGTGCCCCTGAGCGACGGCACGCGCCTGCAGGTGGTCAAGTGCCTCGCGCAGCACTGCGGCGCCGACGTCAACGCGCGTGGCGAGCATGGCTCCACCGCGCTGCTGACCGCGGTGAGTGGCCAGCGGCGCCGCCTGCACTTGAAGTTTGTGCATGTGCATGATTTGTGCATCCATGTGGGCCATAGACAATTGAAGTTACACTTGAAGTTTGTAGGGGTGTCAACACGCGTGGCGAGCACGCCTCCACACCGCGCTGCTGACCGCGGTGAGTAGTGTCGCCTACTTGGAGTTTGTGGATGAGCCGTGGAGGATTGAAGTTACACTGGAGTTCTTTGGTGTCAAAGCGCATTCAGAGCACGGCTCCACTGCGCTGCTGACCGCGGTGAGTGGCGTGTATGGTCCCGCCGCCTTTACTGCAATTTATGCATGAGCCATAGAGAATTGAAGTTCCACTTCAAGTTTGTAGGGGTGCCAAAGCATGTGGCGAGCGCGGCGCTATCGCGCTGCCGACTGAAATGAGCAGCGCCACAGTGCCACCATCTCCAGTTTAAGTTTTTGTGCTAGTCTAGAGACATGGGGTCAAGTGCGCGTTGGTACACACTATGATTAGCTCAATCGGGGGGGTAGGGTGCGCTCAGCAGCGAATTGTGCTTTCACACATCAAGTGTGGGCGCAGCGCCGGATGCAGCCGGGAGAAGGCCGGTCCTCAATGATTAGCACTTAAGGTTTGTACATTGACCATAGAGACATGTCAGACTTGAAGTTCCACTTGAAGTTTGCGCACTGGCCGTCAAAGACTTAACGCCAGGTCACGTGCGAACTCACTGTGTGCTGCAGAGTGTATGCTATGCGTGAAAATCAGACTCCCATGTCCGTTGTCACGCACCCGTGCTTGTACGGTACTGAAGGGTATTGAGCAGCAGGAACTCAATTCAACAGAACAGTGTGCGGCCTGTCACGCACTTGGTATGCGCATGGTACTGCTGAGCAGCGTCAACGCAATAACACAAAGTGTGTGCCTGTCGTCATCCACTTTGAGCGCTGACCAGGGGGGCATGAAAGTGTGCCGCGTGACACTCACTCATGCACGCATGGTACTGCTGAGCAGCATGGACACAAGTCAACAAGAATAACCGGCTGCGCCCCTCAATACACTTGTGGTCAAATCACCCCACAGGCTTCGGCCTGGCATTTTTGCCCCAGCCACGGCAGTAATTGGGCTTATTAGTAACCTTTTAGGTTTCTTTCACTTGGTGCACGCATGGTGCTGCATCTGCACAAGGCTTTCCGCGCCCCGAGCGGAATTTTATAATACATGTGTACCGCTGAGCAGTCCACATTGCTTCACCAGTCTGCGTGCCACAATGCACCTGTTGCGCTGAGCAGGTGTCCATGCTGGAGCACGAGCACCAGACATTACCCACACACACACCTGCGCCAAGCTGCTACTATCACTAGTTTTCTCCGCACGTTAGACATGTGCGCTTTACATTTGTTGCGCTGAGCAGGTGTCCATGCTGGAGCACGAGAGCGACAGGCTCAAGAGCATCCCCAAGGACAAGCGCAAGGGGCCGGTGAGTGCTCTCTTGTGCACACTAGCCACTGTGTCCATACATGTGACCACATGTGTTCACATGCAGCAGTGTTCACCAGGTCCATGTATGCGCCACTGTGTTTTTCACGTATACACATGTTCACGTGATCACACACACCAAGTGCTGTGTCGTCACGTGTTGACACGTACCACCGTGGTCAAACACTCACACATGCCAGTGTGCTCACCATGTTCACACGTGTTCACGTTCAAGTTCAATATGCACACCTGTTCACACACTCGTGCTGTGCGACATGGTGTGACCACACCGCCCACTGCCTGAACCCCCCCCCAATGACCCTCCCCCTCCCCCTCCCCCCCTCCCCACGACTACCTGGAGTGCCTCATGGCGGAGCAGATAGTGTGCTTCCTGTACAAGAGTTATGTACCGTATGGCACTTTGAAGTACTTGCCGTTTCTGGGCTGTGCTTCAGAAACGAAGTACTCTCACTTGCAGGCAGAGTGTTTACTTGCAGTTTTTGGGCATTCAGACCCCGGCGCC
>JAULBY010029217.1:0-16171 GCA_032358315.1 Ophiocytium majus
GCAGCCGCTTTTCAAGTCAGTCGGGCTTGGCATGTGCATTTATGGCAGAGGATCGCGTGGCAGGCTCTTACTGGTGGAAGTGATGGGGCTAATAGTACTGTAGCATTTCATTACAATACAATAAAATGTAAATACGGTGTATAACTAACACTGGGCAGTGATGGGGCAGAGCACGTAAAGCCTCCATTATTACGCTGTCGTCCTCCTGCTGAGCAGCCACATCCCCGTCCTGCTCAGCAGCCCGTGCGCTGACACGAGAACCTGCAGTGCAGACTCGAGTGTGCAAGCCAGTGCAAGACTGAAGGCCGCACACTTTTTTGAAGTGTTGGTCAAGCACAGCACACCAAAAACTTACAATTTACGCCGTACAACGCATACACTGGCTTCAAAAGCACCTACATGAACGTGCATTGTCGAAACAGGCGCACATGCTGGGGGCAGAACCGCAGCGGCAGCCTAGCACAGCCCCGGCGTGCGCCGCACCTGTTGCTCTTCTTCGTAGGCAGCCTCCTGTGCGGCGGCGTAGCGCCGTGCTGCCTCCTCCTCCGCCTGCACACAACACAAATTGGCACACGACACAAGATGGCGCACACGCATCTCTGTAAGTAACACAGGCACAGTTCATTTTTTGTGTGTTGCTAGTGGTAGAACCAGGTAGGACAGGCATGTGCGCGTGTATGTAAGCACCTTCTACCTGCTTCAACTACATAAATGTATAATCACTACGGGCCCGAGGGCTGGGCACGCCGGGCTTCGCCGCCTGTGCAGCCCAAGCAGCGCTGTCGCAGCACACCGCCTGCCGCTGCGCGCCAGCTTCAATTGACAGTAATGTATTGAAGTTTACGTAAGAATGAGCGCCGCACTTGTCGCCTGCTGGTATTGGTTGCGGGCAATTGAGTGTCGGTTACATGTCGGTTACAGTCATGCCCCCTGCCAGGCTGCCACGGCAGGCAAAGCTTGGCGCCGCCGACGTGTGTCTGTGTCTTGCCTCGGGCGGCACTGCGACGGATAGCCCCGCCTCCGCTGCACAGGCCTGCAGCTACTTCAAGTGTATCATTATACCTACGACATACTGTACGTACTTCAAGTAGTTGAAGAATGTTAGGATTCCGCAGTACTATATACTGTACACATGCACAGACTACTTTCCCTATTTCATAGCAATACTACTCCTGTTTGAAGACATGGCCGCCTAGCGAAGGGGCTCCGCAGCCGCTGCTGCGTGCGTCTGCAGCTGCTCCCTCTCCACTTCAGCAATGCTCAGGCCTTTACGTATGCCATACAAACTTGCAGGTGTCATATGATAGTACTACGTAGCATTATGCTGCTGAAGTATGATTATTATCAAGTAATTCATATCGTACTACCAGTAGTTTTATTTATTTGCACCTGTGGGCGTGCAGGAGCCCATGTCATGTATGCCAGCACGGCCACTGGGTGCCAAGGCAAATGCATGGCAAAGTATGTGTACGAACAAAGAAGGGCTAGCGGGTGCCAGCAGGCTACCTAGGGCTCGACCTGCTGGTAGTACCACATACTGCGTAGTGTGTATGTTCACGTACACATGGTGCCAAGCATGTACCGTTGCTCCGTGCACGCCGGCATGCATGGCTTGGGCTCTTGCATGCCCACAAGTGCATATCGAAAACTAAAACTACACGTGTATGTAAAAATTTATGTGCGGTGAACATGTAGGCATGTGACATACCGCCTGGCGAAGCGCCTCCGCCTCCGCAGCCGCCTGGGCATTCGCTCCTCCCGTTCCGCCTCGGCAATGTTCACAAACGTGCATATACACATGCCGCACACACTGCAATTGTATATGATACTATTACTTGGCAGTGTATCGTACTACAGTGTACTGATAGTAATTTTATTTCTTTGCACTCGTGGGCGTGCAAGAGCCCATGCCATGCATGCCAGCACACTCGTGGCAATCGCAAATGCCCGGCAGCGCATGTTCGCATACTTCGAAGTGTACACAAAGTCACAACCTGGAACAACCAAGAAGTACTACAGTAGTATATACTAGCACTACATATACTTGAAGTATGTGTGCAAATGCACGTGCGGTGAACCTTTAGGCACGTAACGTACCGCCTGGCGAAGCGCCTCCGCCTCCGCCGCCGCCTGGGCTTCCAGCTCCTCCCGTTCCGCCTCGGCAATGCTCACAAACAGGCTGCCCTGGTCCTCCACATCGCCGCCATCACCATCGTCGTCGTCGTCGTTTTGCTCCAGCTGGGGCACAAAACACACATTTATTCATTCATCCATCAGTTCATTCATGGATTCATTCATGTATTCATTCACGCGCGCGCGCAAACAGGCTGCCCTGATCCTCCACATCGCCACCATCGCCATCGTCGTCGTCGTCGTTTTGCTCAAGCTGGGGCGCAAAACACACATTCATTCATTCATTCATCAGTTCATTCATGGGTTCATGCATTCATGCGTTTGTTGATTATCCATCCATTCATTCATTCACGCGCGCGCACCACACATGTTGCATGTTTTTGCTCAAGCTGAGGCACATAACACACATTCATTCATTCATCCATCCATTCATTCATGGATTCATACATTCATCCATTCGCTCAACACGTGCGCGCACCACGCATATTGCACGTCAACGCAATGTTGCCGTTGCGTGGAATGCGGCACGGCGAGCGAGTACAACAGGAACTTTTCGTAAACACAATTCATGCATTTATTCCTTCCTTCAATCATTCACGCGCGCGCACCGCGCATGCTGCACGCAACAGAATTGTTGCTGTTGCGCGCTATGCAGGATAGTGAGCCAGGAACAGAGAGTTTTCTTAATAACTTGTGGGTGAGCAAGATCCTAGGTCATGCATCCGCCTAAAGTGCTGCCAAAGCCTTTCTACAGCGTTTCCCCAATTACTGCGCCTTTTTTTTTTTTTTTTGCTGACAGACATTTATACTTGCAAGTAGTGATGGCTCGCATCGTATAAACTTTGCACTATACACTGAAGTATAACGTATGGTAATAAGGTGTATATATTCAAATGGGCGTATTTACACGGCAACCATGCCTTGTGTGCGTTTTCTAGCACAGAATACGTAGAATTACGCCATTATTTGTGTGGATATCATTGAAATACGCAATACGCCATGTCCCATCACTACTTGCAAGGTACTGGAAGTACCAGATACAAGAAGTATACTTCAAGAAGATGTACCGGTACTTCTGAAGTATGGAACAAAACATACTTCAACTTTAAGTGTATGCATGTACACACATGCACGTAAAGTGTGCACTACACCTCAACTGCGTTTGCCATGACATTGTATTCCTACGCTACAGGAGTGTACTTCCGTAGTGTATGGTATATGTATTACTTAGTAGAAGTAGTTCAAGCTGCAGAACACTTAACGTGCTTCAAAAGTACATAATACCATGCGTACGTGCACAACACACCAAATACTCCGAAGTACTTCAAAAGCACACACATGCACATGTGCACAGGCGTCACCTGCTCATCAGCGGCCTCCAGCGCCGCGTCCACATCGGCCTGCAGCTGCTCCGCCAGCTGCTGCTCCTCCTCCGCCCACTGCTCAGCAGCATTTGCCGCCTCCCCCTCCTCCTCCACTTCCAGCGTCGCCTCCGCCGCCGCCGCCGCCACCGCGGCCTCCGCCGCCACGGCCTGCTGCAGCGCCGCGGCGGCACCACGCAGGTCTGCACACCGCGCCAGCAGCACAGGGCGGGCACGGGTGTGCGTCTATTGTAGAACGCTAGAAGGCGAGTGTGATAAGCTTTTGCACCTGAGGTACTGTGACTGCACGCCGCGCCAGCCGCGCACCGGCGCTTTCAGGTGCAGAATGCGTGTGTGCTAGGCACTTGCACTTGATTTAACTGTAACATGTGGGTACATTTATGTACCAGGTACAGACTTGAAGTAATACTTGAAGTAATGAAGTACCAACACAGGTACACAGTGTGCGTCAGCGCCAAGGGTGGCCGTCAGCAGCAGCAGCACAGCGCCTCCGCCTGCCCTGCCTGCTTGGAAAAAACAGCAGGCTGGCGCTGCTATGTGACACCACCGGCTCCGCCCACGGCATCCTGCACAGAATGCTCGTGCATCCCGCCCTGCCCGCCTGCTTACTTGCACAAGTAAGAAAAAGGCCTTGCGCCACCTGGTACACCGTGGCGGCGGCGCCCGAAGCAGCACCGTCACAGGGCTGGCCCCGCAGCCCGCCCTGCTTGCACAGCGCCAATGCAGTAGGATCTCTGTTCACACAGCAGGGCGCAAGTAGGGTGGTCACTTCCCACCCCACTCAGGCCCTGCGCAGACTGGTAAATGGTGGCAACACGCGCAGCCACGCACCCGCGTCGCTGTCGTGCTCAGCAGCAGGCGGGGCGCCGCCGCGGCGCTTGCGCAGCTCGTCCCGCACCAGCTCCACGGCCTTGTACGCGACGGCGCACGTCAGGCCCGCGACTAGGGTGTTGCGGCCCAGTGCCGCTATCAGCGCCTGCGCCGGCGGCGGAGAGCGTGCCAGCACACAGGCGGGCTGTCAGCGCTGGCTGGTGCCATGTGGTGGGAAGAGGGTGGCTTTGTTGGTGGCGGTGGTTGGCGGCGGCAGGCGCAAAATGGGCGTGCAAAACAGGTGTCTTGCGTGGTGTGGAGGGGGCTGCCTACTTTGCCTGCGCTGCATGAATGCAGCAGGGGGGGGTTTCATGCAATTGCCGCAGCCGTACTCATGCCGCCATCGCCGTCAGTGCCGCACCGGAACCTTGTGGCCACCACAATCTGCCACACCACAACTGAGCTGCTGCAAAACAAACGCACCACCAGCAGCACGCCCCCCCCTCGCCCATCCCTTCTCACCACGTCCCGCTGCATACAAGTGCTTCTGGATCCACTGCCACCCAGGTAAGCGAGGCTTCAAGCTTTACACACGCTTCCAACTCAACACGACACCACTGCTCAGCAGCCACCTAGGCACCTCGGCGGCTGCCGTGCGGCGCACTCACCACGGGCCCCCCGCCCCCCCCCTTTGCAAGCGCGCCCCCCCCCCCTGTTCCTCCTCCCCCACCGCCTCCTCAATGGCATCCAGCTGCTCAGAGCTGGTGGCCTCTAGGAAGGCGCGGTACGCGCGCTCGCGCTCGCTGAGCTCGATGTCAGCTGCCCGCTCCGAGTCGGCCGCGCGGCGCCGCGCGGCACGCTCCCGCTCCTCCCTGTTCGGTGTGTGGGGGGGATGGCACGGAGGCGGCAGGAGCAGCAGGTGAGAAGGGTGGTTTCGTGGGCGTGAGGGGTGTGGGTGGGTGGCGATGCGGGTGCGGTGCCGCGAGGTTGGTTTGCCACACTGCTGTTGGGCCAGGCTGTTGCGTTTTTTTTTGTGTGTGTTCACACACGCGCCCGGAGGCAGCAATACAGTTGCAGTGAGCTCAAGGTACGTGTGGGCAGAGACACGGACACCAGCGCAGCAGCCGGCGCTGCGCCGGCATTCAGCCCAGGCAACGCGGTTCAGGCAGCAACAGACAGTGCAAGCGCGGCCGCTGCTGGTGCCGACACCAATGACGGCAGCCATGCAGAGCAGCCACCGCTTACGTTTCTTTCGCCAGCTTCAGGAAGGAGTTGTCTCCCAGACCGAATACGGACGCGACCACCACCTGAGAGCCCTGCCGCCGCCGCCGCCACCACCAAACATGCACGCGGGAAAGGTGTGTGCGAAACATGCGGAACGGTGTGTGCGCATCTTGGATGCGGTCCCTCACGGCATATGGCACGCATGCACATCAGCAAAGAAAGCAGTGCAGTGTCACCCGCTAGGCTTGGTCCGCACCAGCGGGGCCAAGCAGCAACGGCATGGAGTGCTGGCGGTCGTGCCCAATGCAGAGCCGCAGGCTCTGTGTTTGAACTTTGCACCCACCTTGCCCCTCACCCACTCCCCCCTGGCCTCGCACAGCGTTTCGCGCTGGGAGAGCAGCAGGGCACCGCATGCCAGGGCGCTGAAGCCCGACCTCATGATCCCACTCCCGCTCTCTCGCAGCCCGTCCGCCGCCCCGCGCCGCCTGAGCCTAGGCCCCTCTCAGCTGCTGAATGGCTGAGCAGTCCCTTGCGCCTTCCTTTTCACCGTTTGCGCCTGGCGTGTGGTTTAACCTTGGTGGGATAAAGTTTAAACAGCCTCCGCATGCGCAGCAGCACCGAGCAAGCGGTGGCGGGGACGATGGCGGCGGGCGCTGGCGGCAGCAGTGGTGCCTGACTTGCGATCATCGTCTTCTGAATCTCGAATATCCCTTGCAAAGGGTTGAAGGTCCCGATGGCAGCCGCCACGCAGGGGTGAGTGATGCGCATCGACAGTCCTGCCTCCCATTGGTTGCTGCCACACGCCATGGATGATAGTGCGCGCTGAGTTCCAGAGGCTGTCGGAACTGCTCCGGCAGCCGGCACCGGCAGCACAGTCTGCCAGCAGCTGCAGCAGCCTGGCTGACTGGTGTTGAAAAGCTGGGGAGGACAGCCGCTGGAATGTGGACCTGCGACGGAGCGAAGTGAAGGAGCGGAGGCACACAGCAGTGGTGGCGTGCCCCTGCTGCTGCTGCGGTGATTGGGCCTGGTGCATGTTGTGCCTTATGCCTCCTAGCTCCTGCGGTTGCTGCTGCTTTGCTGCTCCACCCTCAACTGCCGCGGCACCCAGTGCCTCGGTGAGCGATGCAGAGGACAGGTGAGAGCACCCGCAGCAGCGGCGGCAGCATGGCGAGCAACGTAGCACCACGGTCGCAGTTCTCCGTGGCACACACACGAATGTGACGGGAGGCAGGCAATGCAGCTTTATTTTTTGTCCAAGATGCGGCGTTTTTGTGGTTGTACCTGATGCTATTCAGACTAGGTTTCCGGGCGCCGGCATGTGCCTGGCACCCCCAGCAAAAGTTTGGGAACAGCACCAGCAGCGCAGCCAGCCACGCACCCGACGGTTTCAAAATGAAACAGTAAAACACAAACAGCACCTGAGCGCTAACAACGGCACCACCGTATCGTGTGCGTGCGCTGGCTGCTGCTGGCCTCTGTACACGCGTGCATGCTGTTGCTGGTGGTGTTGTAAAATTCAAGCTAATTACAATCACAACCACCCCATACATGTGACCATGTTACCGTAGCTTCAGTAGCAGGAGCACGCCTTTGGCCACCGACTGCCAGCGTCATTTCTGCCGCCCTCTGCCATGACGACGCACCAGCCGCAGCGGAAGGCGGCTGGCGGCTGCGGCAGCACTCTGCCGTGTGCGCCCAAAGCAACACACAATATTACACTGCCTGCTGCATCTACAGCTGCCTGGCTGGCGACGCTCACACGTGTGCGCCGCCCGCGCTCCCGTGTGTAACTGTGTGTAACTGCCACAGGCACAGGGCCTTTGAGGACTGCCCGCTCATCGAGATTGTGCACTTCCACCGGTGTTTGAGGTACACACATCCCCCAGCCCCCTTTTTTCCCTTGCCCCTCACTTGAAAAAATTGAGCTGGCTGTTGGTTCAAGGCCTCCTGCCTGTACTAGCTGCCCGACGCGCGCCACCTGGTGTGCACACCACTCTCACTCACACAATCCCTGCACCCTCACGCGGCGTTCCGCGGCCCACATTCTCTGCTGTGTGCGGCGCATCCTAGCTCAAATTCAAGTTGAACTTGCAACGCGCGCCTCTGCGGAGTGAGCAGATGCCCCCACTGAATTGTCAAGTGCGCGTGCTGCCGCCGCTGTGAACCGCCGTCCGTGTCTGCCGCAGAGGGGAGCTGAGTTCGCTGCGCGCCAATGTTGACCAGCTGCGGACTCAGGTGCGACGACAGCATGCCGCCGGCAAAACTGCTGCCGCTGCGCCATCATGTATTGTGCCGCGCCGTGCTTCAGACCTCCCCCCAAAAAAATAGCGCCTACTTTGCTGAGCGCAGCCGTCATGCATGTGCCATTCCCTACCGCGCTGCCGGTCTGCTGCCACGCACAAGTCCCTGTAGCAGCCGCCGCTCCTCACCCCGCTGGTGCACTACTCGCTGTCTGCAACTGTTTGTAACTGTCGGTAACTGTTAACTGTTTTGTAACTGTCTGTAACCGCTAGGCCGCGGAGATGGCGCAGGGCGGCTGCGACGAGCTCAGCGAGGACCACCTCGCCAAGGAGGTCCAGGTGCGCAAAACAAACTTTCGACTGTGTGTATGTGAGGGTAGATTTGTGGCACAGGTGGCAAAAGCGTTGCCCTGAAGGGGCGCCCGCACAGCGCTCCGTGCCCCGCCATTCCCCTGCAATATGCCTCGTGCACCGGTCTCACTCATGAACCACTGCTTGAGAGACAGCGCCGACGACAAACTTTCGCAGTTTTTCATAGCGTGCCGCTTGCGACAACACCGGCAGTCCTGGCGAATGGTGCCTGGCGGCAGCAGTGACGGCTTTGGGTGCTGGTGCCCGTTTGTGTGCTGCGTTTGTGTATCATTAGTCCAGAGACAAGAGGTCATGCGCGCACCCACACGCTCGGCGGCGGCTGCACGGCAGGCGCTTAGCCCACTCACCTTTTGTGAACTGGCCTACAGACGCTGCGGTTCCAACAGCTGCGCCTGCTCACGTGCGGTGCCCCACGCCCTTCCTTAAATCGTTGAAACGCCAGATGGTGCTGCGCAAGTCCTTCAGAAACTCCAAAAACGTCCCCACAACCCCACGCATTGCATGTGTGCCAGGCCTCACCAGACGCGCCGGCGCGGCTGCAGTGATGCCCCCACCCAACGAAAATCGTTTTGTAACTGTAGTGGCTGCGAAACCACACGGCGGGTGAGGAGCCAGGCTCCAGCTGCTGTGGGCGGCGGTGTGTCAGGCGCACTCCATGGCCCGACAGACCCAAAAAGGTTCCGAAAACTGTTCCGTAACTGCCGGCGTTCTCAGCCAGCTCCAGGCACACTCCACGACGCCCCCCCTCGGTTCAGGGTCCCGGTGATGGTTTTGGTGATGGGTGGGGTTAGGGCTAGCTGCAGCCCCAACACCACTCCGAAAACGGTTCTGTAACTGCCATACCCTGTGACCGCCCCTCCGCAGGTTTTGAACTGCTGTGGGCGCTCTGCCAGGCGCACTCCACAGCACCCGCGACGCTTCCAAAAACCACGCCTGACACCGAAAACCATTCTGTAACCGACTTATCGTCTGGTCCCGCCGCTCCGCAGGTGATGAGCCAGTTCCAGCTGCTGTGGGCGGTCTTCCAGGCGCACTCCACGGCGGAGGACGAGGTCATATGGCCCGCGCTTCGCGAGAAAACGACGCGCGGCGGCGCGCCCCCCGCGGTGTCCGCCTGGGGCGACGGACAGCCCGTGACCCTTGGGGGCGAAGGGCTCAAGGGGCGCGCGATCGTCGTGGACGAGCGCGAGTATGCGGAGGAGCACTCGCAGGAGCACAAGCTGTTCCAGGTGGGGGGGGGTGCAGTGGTGGCTGCTGAGCAGGTGGCCGCTGCTGCTGCTGCTGGTGCTGCTGCTGCTGCTGCTGCTGCTGAGCCCTGCCGGCGGCTGGGGGTTGTGGAGCTGGTGCCTGTTGCTACTGAGCACGGTTGGCGGCCGCGCGCGGCGCCGCCACTGCTGCATCTGCTGCTGATGCTGCTGCGACAGCCGCGGGGCGAGCGAGCTGCTGAACAGTGGCTGCTGCTGCTGCTGCTGAGCACGGAGTGCGTGTGACACTGCTGCTGAGCACGCCTGTGGGTGGCTGGGAGCTGCGGAGCAGGTGGCTGCTGCTGCTGCTGCTGCTGCTGCTGCTGCTGAGCACACAGTGCCTGTGGCAGTCGCGACGCACGTCGTGTCGCGGCGGCTGCCGGTTGCCGGTTGCCGCTGCTGCTGCTGAGCACGTGCTGCGGGTGGCGCGCACGCCAGCCAGCTGCCGAACAAGCGTTTGGCACAGCAGAGTAGGCGCGGACGGCCGCTCATACGGCCGCAATGTGGCTGGCCGCACAGTGACTGGCATGCTTCCGCCTGTGAGGAGCCGCCATTTGGCAGCTTGCAGTGTGGCAGCGGCAGCAGGAGGCGTCAGGCCATGCCTCCCCCCTCCTGGGCCACAAAAGTTGTGTGGCACTCCAGTGTGCTGACTGGCCCGCGGCCGGTACCCTGCAATGTGATTGGTCCATGCAGCGCCGGGCGGGGGGTCTAATGCCAAATGGCTGCATGTGATTGATCCACGGAGCGCCGGACAGGGGGGCTAATGCCTAATGGCTGCATGTGATTGGCCGACGCCATGCAGGGCATGGAGGAGCTGCTCACGGGGCTGCGCGCGGCGCGCAAGATGCCGGGACGGCGCCTGGAGCTGCTGGCCCAGCTGGAGGTTAAGACGCGCGCGACGTGCTCGCACCTGCTGGCACACCTCGACAAGGTGCGCAGGGGGTGCTGCTACTTCAAGTGTGGAATTTGAAGTTTGGTGTGTGCTACTTCAAGTATGGAAGTTGAAGTACAGAGTTGTTGGATGATGTGGAGCTGCTGGCCTGTGCGCGCACCTTATCAAGGTAGGGAGGCGCCACTTGAAGTGTACCTTTAGTTGAAGTATGCAGGTTGGTGTGCGCAGTCTCTGTGGTGTGCGTGCAGTGCAGCTGGTCCAGGTGGCTGTGTGTGGGCATGCACCATGCGCCCGCATGTGCTGAGCCCCTTGGCCACAGTAGGCACTACTGAAATTGTTGCAGGTCAGTGAGCCCTCGAGGTTGTGCGTATAGAGCTGCTGCCGATGATGCGATGAATGCTGGCACACGTGAACAGGGTAGGCAGGCTGCTACTTCAAGTGTAGCAGTTGAAGTAGCAGTTGAAGTTTGTGAGTTGGTTAGTGCGCACACGACACGCCTGTGGAGGTGTCGCCCCAACCGCTCACACGTGCTGGTGCACCTCAACAATGTACGCCATACTCCATACTTGAAGTTGCTGTACCCAGTTGAAGTACAGCAGTGGAAGTACAGCAGTTGCCTGCCGTTGTGTTGCTGGCACCAGGTGACTGCAAAGGCAGCGTGTTGCATGCACTGGCGCTCCTTCTCAAGGTGCATGATGATGCATACACGCAGAAAAACATGGCGAACTTTTGAAGTTAATGTGCTTGCACAATGATGTGCACCTGTTGAAGTGCGTTCCAAATGCGGTGATGCATCGATACAAAGGTAGTGGCATACAGTATGCGCAAGAAAACTGAGGAGCAGTGGTGTGTTTTTTTACTGACTTTTTGAAAACGAGTCTACTTCAAACATGGCGTGTTCTTGTGCCTGCCCATGCTCGCCCATGACAGCACAATAGCACGCTCCCTTTCGTAAAGAGCACGGTTGTGGCCAATTTTCACTCTTGGGGACTTAAATAGGCAGTAGGCAGTAGATACTTCAGTATATACTGGTATACATGTATACTTCCTGAAGCATGTGTACATGGTATATACTTCGAAGCGTACCATACACTATAGTAGTACTATTAAAAGGACTAGAAGCATATACTACAGTGGTATACGCACACTGCCACTGAAGTACTACGACGTAGCATGTACATGCATGTATATGCACCATGTAGTGTAACTAGTGATGGGTCACGGCGTATAACGTATTTCATACGTGCTACAAAATACGGCGTATTCCTACGTATTTCTACGCCCAAAACGCGATATACGGCGTATTTGCCGTAAAATTACGTTCATTTGCATACGTTATACGGCGTACCATGCAAAAATTGTACGCTGTGACCCATCACTAAGTGTGTGTAATGCGAGGGTGTGCCAAATAACATTGTCCTTGGCCGCTTGCCCATGTGGTCGCACCGCAGGAGGAGACCTCGGCGCTGCCGCTTATAAAGGCCTACTTCTCGCCAACAGAAATGGAGGCGCTGGTGGGCAAAATCATGGGCAAGGTGCGTGCACACATAGATTCCCTACTGTGTAATGCTATATACTTGAAGCCCACAACAAAGGCCCCCAACTGGAGCATGCCCCCAACTGATGCGAGCATGCTCTTGCGACACCAACCCGGTTTTGGTGGCCAGCAGAAGTGGCGGTTTTGGGCAGACGAAAGCACCGGACTTTTGGCAAGGGCCAAGCAGCGGGTCGCCGGCTGTCTGTACCTCGTGTGCACATCTGTACAGTGTGGACAAGACATGGGATGCCATCATGTGGGAAAAGCGAGACACTCGCTCTGTAACTACCAGTCGAACGCACCAAAAGGCTTGCCCTCCACTCTCACGGCCACCTTTTCACGTGTACGTCTAGTACTGCGTACCAGTAGTGTGTACACGAAACAGGGGGCAGCATGTTTGCTCATGCTTCCTCCAGTCAAGCGCACGCCATGTGCATAGGGGTTTCCGCGCCCAAAGCGATGTTTAATGGAAGTACATACATGAAGCATTTGCATCCTTGCAGTTCTGAAGTACCAATGTACATATTTCAGAGTATATACGTGTACTGCCACACGGCAGGCCCATCGGTGTAGTTCCTGCGGGAGCTTGCGATGATGAAACGTGCCATGCCGCTGAAGTGGTTCGGGTTGTGGACACAACACCACAAACGGGCAGTGTGTCGGTGTTATTGTTGTTACAGCTTGGAAGAGTTTTCATGTGGTTTGGTTGTTCCTTACAATGGTTCTCACATTACAGCCTTACAGCACTAGATACTGCAACTTTGTGTCCACATCCGCGGCCCAGGTTTGTTGGCAAAAACACCCATTTCTCGATTTTGCCTCTTGGATTTTTAGGCGCTGCACCGTGCGCCGCCGCTGCTGCGCAAGAGGTGCCGCACTTGCGCTGAGCACCGCTGACGCTGAGCAAATGTGCCAACTGCCACCCCGCGCGCAGCGGCCGAGCGAGCTCATGCGCACCATTCTGAGCATGATGATCAAGAACCTGCCGCCCGGCGACGTGGGCAGCATGATGGGCTACATGCGCCAGGTGCGTGTGCAGGGCCTGACAGTTGGCGCATTTGCTCAGCATGACGGGCCACATGTGCCAGGTGCGTGCGCAGGGCCTGACAGTTGGTGCATTTGCTCAGCATGACGGGCTACATGCGCCAGCTGCGTGTGCCGGGCCTGACAGTTGGCGCATTTGCTCAGCATGATGGGCTACATGCGCCAGGTGCGCGTGTGCAGCAGGGCTGACAATTGGCGCATTTGCTCAGCCAGAAGTTGCAGCGGCACCGCCTGTGACTTGGTGCATGTGTATGTGATGCACGTCTGGTGCGTTGGGCAGCGGCGGCAGCAGGCGGCTTCAGGCCAGGCTGCGCTTCCCGGCGCTGCCGCCAACCAATAGAGGCACATACTTGTTGAAGTAGTACTTGAAGTACTTGTTGCAGTTATTCAAAGGAAAAGCTAAAGTGCGTAATGGGTGCACAGTGCGTGACGTGTGCCAGTCCGCGGAGCTGCGCTGGTGGCCTCGCTTGCGCTGCGAAGTTCTAAGCTAAGGTCTGGGTAGCACTAGCACTGCCGCACCACCGTCCACCAGGGTGGGACTGGTGACGAGACTCACTGCTGGTATCAGTGACTTTACAACGCTGTGAACTGCTACGCTGCAGGCGCTGCTGCTGAGCACTGCTGCATTTGTGCGCGTCTCCTGCTGAGCACTGCTGCATTTGTGCGCCTCTCCTGCTGAGCAGGCCGTGAAGGACACGTACTTTGAGAAGTGGCTCGCCAGCGGCGGCTTCACCTGGGACGGGCTCCAGCAGCAGGTATTTCCCTATTTATACATACAAATAGATTATGCTTTTCTGTATGTGTGCATGTTATGATCGAGTCGTCCCCGTTTGTGTAACCCAACCCGGTCATACTACAGTAGTACACACACGCACACATATTTCACAAGCATACACGCACACACGCACTCGCTCGCACCAGTGGGCCCACACGCACGCCCGCGCGCCCGCATCCAGGAAGTGCATTCTACATCTTCAGACTGTCTTGTACTTCAGAAGTGCACCTGTGAGGGCCTTGCGCAGCAGCAGCCTACCATGCATTGTACAGATTTCACGTGCGCACTAGTAGTAGCCAACCACCAAACCCTCCCTGTCCCTGCACCCCCCTCCCCCACCCCCCACCCCCCTCCCTCTTCCTCCCCAGACGTCCCAGCGAAAGCGCGGCGCCTCCCTGTCTGTGGAGGCGGCGGCAGCACTGCCGCGGCCGGAGGCTGGTGGCGACAGCGACGGCGGCGGCGACGGCGGCGGCGGCGTGGCGCGGTGCTCGCTGGCTCGGGAGTTCAGCGGCGTCGCGCTGCCGTGCACGGCGGGGGGGCAGGGCGATGCCGCGGCGGGCGGCTGCGGGCCTCAGGTGCGGGGGGGGGTGTTGAGTTATTGGGCATAAGCTAGTGACTTGGCTGCCGATAACTTGAAGTACAATCGGTTGAGGTGCGGGGGAAATGATGCATGTGGTTGGGGAAACAGCTACACCGCGGCGGGCGGCTGCAGTTCTCAGGTGGGGCAGCTTTCGCCCTCAATACATAACCAGCTCTTGGATTTTTTTATGATGTAGATAATCTTTATTCAAATCCCTTAGAGTTACCTAATACAGTACCAATTTTACACAACTCATTGCTGCTAAGGAATTTGAAGAACAAATCAAAGGAAAAGCTACAGCGGGGGCGCGCAGCAGGGTAGTGGACCCTGGGCAACGCCAACACCAGCATTTCCGCGCCAGCCTCTTGGCTGGGCATGAGATCCACTTCCTTGCTTCAATACAGTGCTGTAGTTTAATGTGCGCACCACGCACGGCAAACAAAAAAAAAAAAAATGGGTGTTGCCCACGACGGTGTGGCTGTCACAGGTGCTTGGGCACAAGCGCCAACAACGCCACTACTAGTAGTGGGGCCAGTACACTCTCCCCCAAGTAACCGGGATGAATGGTGAGGCACGGAATTGGTTGCTGGTGGCATGGGCGCCGAAGGGTGTGAGTTGTGGGGACATCATGCGTGATTGGGGCAACAATTTGGCTTCACACAATTGCTAGGACTATAAGGTAACTCCAATGTTGAATCAAAGAATTGTAACTGGTGACATGGGCGCTGAAGGGTTTGAGCTGTGTGGAGACGTCAGGGAGGGGCTGGGAGACAGGGTGGTTGTGAGGCAATGATATTCGCAACGGTTGACGCGGGCCTTTGGTGCACGCCTATTTTTGTTGCAGCTGCAGCCGCCAGTGGGTGTTGCAGTGTGCACACATCCGACACCGGTCGTGGCTGCACCCCTTGGTTGTGGAGGCTGTTGCCGTGCGGGTAGGGCGCGCTGCTGTTCAAGTGGCTTGGTGTGGCGGCGGCGCCATGGCGTTGTGCTGCAGACACTGCACCCCACACCTTCAGGTTGGCTAACTTCAACTTCTCCAACTTCAACTGCACCAACCGCACGCTGCGCGCGCCTCTCCAACCAGCCGTCACCACCACTGCGCAGGCACTGCAGCTGCTGAGCACCGCCGCTTCTGCTGCCGCCGCTGCTGACAACCGCCGCTGACCACCGCTGCCGCTGCTGCCGCCGCTGCAGCAGGGCGGCGACGCGTGCGTCGTCTGCCAGGTGGCGGGGCGCTGCCCGCGCGGCGCCGCGCCCCTCACGGAGGCAGAGTTTCAGGCGGCGGTGCGGCGCCTGGGGCAGGTGCCGGGGCTGAGCACGGGGCGCAAGAGCGCGCTCATGCAGGCACTGCGCAGCGACATGTACCGTAGGTGAGCGTGCCGTGCTGCTGGCGCGTGTGCATATGAAACATGCACACGTGTAGATGTGTACATGATTTTATGTTCATGAGCAGGTGCGCAAGAGCGCGCTCGTGCAGGTGCTGCGCAGCGACATGTACCGCAGGTGAGCGTGCCACGCTGCTGGCGTGTTGTGTGCACATGAACTGATATACACGTGTACATGTGTACATGGTTGATGTTCACGAGCAGGTGAGCGCCGCGCTGCAGTTTGCGCTCCGTTTCGCAGCGCTCCGCTCCTTAAGGCGCCGCCTCCGCCACCACTCCTCGCAGCCACTTCGATCACCCCACCAACCCCCCCGCTGCTGCTGCTGCCGCCGCTGCTCCCCTCTCGCCCCCCTGCCAACAGCACAAAACGGGCGCGCACAGACTCAGAAGCCGCCTCCGCCCCAGACTCATGCTTACACGCTGCGGCCGACGACGCCTGCGCCAAGTGCTGCGGCGCCTCCTCCGCCTGCAAGCCCCCCCCCACACACGACGGCGCCGCCGCCCCCGCCGCCGCCGCCTCCCCGCCTGGCGCCGCCGCCGAGCCACCGCCGCG